>JZLH01S0046391.1:21980-43198 GCA_001188425.1 Eucidaris tribuloides
CTGTGATTTATTGAATTAATTGACGTTATTTTTGTCACCCAATGGATACCCTTCAACTTGCATAATAATAACCACACAACAATAATAATGCATAAAAAAATAATCAGAATAATAGTACTTAATGACTGATCATGATGGGATAATAATTGGAATAATAAAATCATAATGCATGATAATAACTATTACTACTTACTACTACTACTACTACTTACTACTACTAACTACTGCTACTACTACTACTACCTAATACTACTACTACTGACTACTAACTGTACTACTACTAACTACTACTACTACTACTACTAGCTACTTACTGCTACCTACTACTACTACTACTACTACTACTTCTACTACTACTACTCACTACTCACTACAGCCTACTATCATTAATAACAACCGCAGTCTTATTTACCCGGGGGTAGCCTCTTCAGTGACAAGCGCCTCTTTCTCTCAGCAGGGTCAAGCAAAAAACTATTAATACCTGGTCACTGGCGATACGCATGTATTCTTATACTACGTCGCGTGCAGTCCTGACAAAGACCATAAAAAGCAGCTTTCTTTTACCCCATTACTACTCCATCAGATTACCCGATGATCGTGCGTCCTGTTATCGGAGAAGGCACACACACACTCTCCTGTTTTGGAAACTCGACCTCTATCCAATTACTTTCCCTACCGAGTAATGTGAAGAAAGGTAGATTGTAAGCAGTCATAATAGCGCGAAGAAAGGGAGGGAGACTGAAAATCCCACCGCTGTCCATTACACATACTTACATACCTTGTTTGTGATAAATGTGAAGTACATCAGAGGATTCCTTGGTTGGTGTAGGATGGGAAGCAGTGGTCACCATCCAGAGTTTATCCGACAGCCCTGCTTATCATACAAACCCTTACAGAGATATCTAAATTGTCATATTCAGACACAAATTATTCAATTACTGATTTCAATGTTCACATTATTAATCGGGGCGTTACTAAAAATGTGTAACGGACCTGTCTATAAATATACCTCGATATAATCGTACAAGAATCACGCGGCCTATTGATTTAATTGAATGCAATTCTTTGTTCAACAGGTACTAACGTGGTTTACACAAAGCACAAACGCCAGGAAAAGAAATGTATGTTGCAATTAATAAAAGTTACATTACTAATCGTGGAACACACACTAGCATCATCACATAAGATACATAAAACACACACATACACACATTACATCGCATACAAACAAAAAACATACATACATACATAGCGCTAATATACGATACATATACATACATACATGCCACACATAACAATAATAGTAATATACTTTCAAGTATGCATTGAGAATAAATGTTAATTACATTTCTTCAACAGGATGTTCAATCGATCCTGTAGCTCCTGTCAATCAGAGGCCATTCAGAGAAGAATGACAAGCATGTGTGTTGGGGGATGGAGAGGTAGGTTATCGTTCTATAATAATGTCGATTTTTTTTTTTTGAAATTTTATTATTCTCCAAAAACGGACAAGTGCAAAGCAAATAACAAAGCTATTTGGCGATTGTACATTGTGTAATGCCACTAAACTGAAACTTACAAGAAATTGGTTAATTGCATATATCAGTATAATTTACTTAAAGGGTTTACTGGAGCACATCAAAACAACGTTCATGTTGCTTTAAACATTTGAGTCGCTTATGTCGCGAACCTTGGCGCCAGAGTTGAACTTCACTCAGGTACTATCGGCGAACCTAGTTCGCCGAGTAAGACAATCGGATCATATTTTTAAATTCGAATGACAAATGTCACTGAAGTTGCCTACAATGACATTTATCGTAAATATGAATTACACAATGACCAAATAAATTGGAGTTAAAATGTATTGTCTTGCATAGCATATTCGATTTTACAGAAAATTCGTACAATTTGAAGGTTATACACATTGTCCGAAACAATCCAGCCCTGGTTAACACACCTGGGATTTTTAGCCCTAGCACCCAAAGTGTTAAAGCCACACATGATTATACATGCTGAAATTGTCTACTTGATTCTGAATTCTGTCATGAATTTTCATGTGTCTTTTTTCCCCTGTTAGTTGCAACGGTGACCAGAAGTATATCCTCGTATCAGATATTATCGTCCTCGCTGTGTAACCAATCCAGACAATCCAGTCGTGTTGGAAGATCCAGTGACTATCACTTTCAAGCATTCACGATCCGTCGTAAGTATGCAGAATTTACTTCAAATTGATGCTTCATGTTTAGGAATATCACTGATGATGGCATGTCCAGCACTGCATTATTTCTACATCTCTATGGTTCTGATCTAAAACCAAAAGTCATACCCATCCATCCTGAGTTTAATTCATTTGATCCTATATCCAACTGACCCTACTCCCATTGGTCTTAATTCAAATCCAAGTTGGCTATAAATCCGTTTACCTTACACATCGTTCAAGCTATAGCTCATTAGTCTGATATCAAAGTGATTCTACATCCTTTTTGTCCCACCCTCGCTGGGCGAACACCAAATAGGTCGTGCACCATTTGACATTTGAAATGGTGTTGGCCCTGCATCTTATTGGTCCAACCCCCCCCCCCTTGTCCATATCCATCGATCCATCATCCATGAGTCCTTAATTACATATTTATGTTCTTACATCACAATAGTCATATATTCCAATAGTGTTCTTACACCCATTCCTCCAAATTTACATTTCCTTGATCCTACATCCAATTGGCCCTACCCCGTTGGTCGTAATTTATATAGTAGAGGAACAATGTTAAGGTTCCGTGCCACTTTCACGGGGACAAAGGTTTGAAAGTGGTTTTGGATTGTCTGAAGGGTACTTAACAAATTTTGCATGAGTAACCCTCTTCAAAATGTCGGCAATTTTCGGCAGGGGTCAAAATGGGTCCTACAGTCTTAACAATCTTAACTTTGAAATTTCAAAAATAGAATATCAAGACAAGATGCATAGAATTGCTGCTGTATAATCCTATGTTAAAGTACATGAACATGATTTGGGAAATTTCAAGTTTAAGATTGCCTTTTTGGTGGTTTTAAGTTGTTTAGTTCAATAAGACATGCCAGAAACCGTATACTTAGATATTGAAATTAGTCAATTTGGGCAATTTAAAAATTTGACCTTTGAACGAAAGTGCATTGACCTTTCCACATTTGCGGTCAAGGCAGCTTAATGGATGATCAGATATATGGCAAACTATACCTTTTTGGATTTTGCTTGACAAGACGAGTAATTGGGTGTATGATTTAAACCAATTGGACCATTTTTTTTTCAATTTTGACCTCTCTAGAACCCATTTTGACCCCTGCCAAAATTTGCCGACATTTTGAAGAGGGTTACCCACGCAAAATTTTTTTAGTACCCTTCAGACAATCCAAAACCACTTTCAAACCTTTGTCCCTGTGAAAGTATCACGAAACCTTAACATTGTTCCTCTACTAATATCAAAATTGGCTATAAATCCAATTCTCCTACACAACTTATCTCCTACTTATATTATATGTCAAACATCAAAGCGGTTTTATATTTATAAGTCTTGTTATATATTGACCTCCCATTGCCCCTACCATATTGGTTTTACATCTCATCAAACCTGCGTGGTCCTTCACATATTGGTATTAAATTACATCTCGGTCCTACATCCCATTTTTTCTAACATCCCATTGAACATATATTACACCATATTTGGTAATACACCATAGTAGTCCTAAATCCCCTTTGTTAAACTTTCTTAGCTCTAAAAAAAAATCGACCTTCAGCTAATTGGTCAATTTATCTTACAGACGTTTTCTCAAGTTTTACCAATCATGTTCTTAATTTGTTACCATGCATTTCAACTAAAACAACATATTTTTGCCTAAGCTTTTATTCAACAATAACTCATATTATGTCCATAAAAGTAACGCAAATCTTGCGGTAACTCTGCATATAGGGATATTTACAGTTATTGTTTTTTTTTATATTTCTGATGAGGTATAAGACCATCGACGAGTTCGACGTATGCAGTGTTTAACCCATGGTCTGCGGGGAAAAATAGAATACGTTATCTCACATGGAAGTAAGAACGTGTGGTTATTTTTTTTCTAGTGAAATGTTAGGTATGAATATTTTGCCATATTCTTCTTTGGAGATAACAATCTTGCTAAATTATTTTATTTCATATCGAAACCTTGTGTGCAGATTGCCCCAAATGATACCGTATGTGTTTGGCTGTCAGAGAACCAGAGGTGAGTTGAATAATAGATTTAAAATTCCATATCTTTATCTCACATGCACCTCCCTCATTAGATTTCTTGCATGATGCAGAATGTAAGTGAGCTATAGCCTCATTGCAATTATAACCTGCCGACAGCACGAGCCAAACATTAAGTTATTTTACTCTGAAAAGGTGCATGCAGGTATAAATGTACAGTAGGTAAAATTACTTTCAATAAAACTTATAAAAAAAATACTTGCTAAATCTGT
Source organism: Eucidaris tribuloides (assembly GCA_001188425.1). Classification (NCBI taxonomy): domain Eukaryota; kingdom Metazoa; phylum Echinodermata; class Echinoidea; order Cidaroida; family Cidaridae; genus Eucidaris; species Eucidaris tribuloides. The sequence continues at coordinate 26,455 of JZLH01S0046391.1, forward strand.
ACAATGTTTTACCCCATGCAGTGTACACACGTATGGTTTAAAGAACGGTATACATGTATACTTAAAAACCATTGTGTGTGAATCACCTTGAACATTTTACGTGGCGTCTTGTATTGGAGAGGAAAAAACATGATTTCTTCAAGTTTCTTGTCCGGAGCTGACTTACATATGCACTGACATAAAAAAAACACGTATATTTACCGAATGACGCTGAAAAATATTCAAAGAAACCAATTTACTGATTTACGTTAGAAGCTATTCTTATATCGCCTGCTATGCATAGCAAAACCAAGCCACTTTTCGTACGGCAAGAGAGTCAACAATGAAAACTTAACCTTGAATTTTTGGCATAATTAGTTATTCTTCCTTGGAAGTTGGACATAAGGGTTATTAAGGATAACTAATAATTGGGGTAGAAATTCAGGTCACAAAATCAAGGTCAGAGATCATTCACATCAACATACTATGCTGTGCAGTCATCATCAGAAACTTAACCTGGTTTTACATATGTCAGGGTGTACGTTCGTATTATCTAATAAGTCTTGGTATGGGTTTCCGAACTTCAACACAGAATTTGGAAGTTCATTAATAATGCTTATATATGCAAATTTATTGAAAATCACTAAAAAGGTCACTTTTGCTTTATTTCTAAGCAGATTTTAATTCCGTTTGTTTGCATTTCATTTCATTTATTTCATTTCCAACAAAGTATAACGTAACAGAGTGTTATTGTACGATATACGCATGTGTGCATGCACATTGGCGAACTGAAGACATAAGTGATTAGACATGTAAGGCGACATTATAGATAATACGATTTATTTTGTATACAGTGTGTCTCAAAAATTGTGCAAAATCACGAACATATAGGCGTAGCTTTCAAATGCCGTTAGTTTTGTTCAATTTGCATGTTTTAATCTTGAGATATGTTCAGTTAAATACGAAAGGGTAAAACCAGAATAATTGTGCCACTTTTACTACAATTCCACGTAAAAGTGACACAAATGGCAATTTAAAGCGGAGTCTTTGCCCTTGACGTTGATGTAAGCATTATGTCAACCAAGTATTTTCTAGTTGCCAAAGAGGGCGCTTTTGACTTGCACAACTTCTGAGACGCAGCTGCAGCACGTCTCAAAAAAGTGTACAAGTGAAAGCGCCTTATGATGCTGTGGCACAGGTTTATGTCAACACCAAGGGCAAATTTTTAGTTTTCTGTTTCTTGTTTTGATCTTGCGATATCTTCTAAACAACAAAACGGTGGACTCACATGTGTCATTTTATGGGAAGAGGGCCTCATGCTATTATTGACTGTGGTGAAAGTGGCACATTTGTGATGTTACCTTTTCGTTGTTAACTTAACATATCTCGGGATTTAAAAAAACAAACTAAATAGAATAAACGGCATTTGAAAGCTAATTAGACTATGCTCCAGATAGTGATGTACGCATCACGTTACAAAAATGTTTTTCTCATTACCAAAGAGGGAGCTTTTGACTTGCATAATTATTTTTAAGACACACCGTATATAATAATATAAATTTAAGTTTTATCATATTGAATGAAAAAAAAAAATAAATGTGCCGCAACGGTCATGCGGGAAATAAAAATCTGAGAATAATTATTTATGTTGTTGCGAAATATTTTGCGTTCAATAAAGAAAACAAAACAAGAACAAAAACAAAAGCAAACCAACACTTGTATTGCGGAAATTAGGATGGAAATAGGGAACTTACTTAAGCCAGGCTTGCAGTCTGTAGTACCCCTTAGGTAGTTTAGACTGCTAAAAAATGTTCAGGGACAATTCAAATAGTTGACAAAGGTACAATACAGGTACAACGACAACATTAGTTCTATTCACATTATATTCAACTCTTGTATTACCATATTTAAAGGCAAGGTTCACCCTGACTTCAAGTTGGTTTTAATAGAAGCAGAATAATGAGAGAAACATATTAGTGAAAGTTTGGCGAAAATCCACCAAAGAATAACAGAGTTATGAAGGCTTCAAAGTTTTATAATTATGTGACGGTCACTCGAGGCAGCTCACTATATGTAATGCTATATAAATTCCATTAAAATTGCTATTTTTTATTTCTATGATACTGAATGGGATTTTTTTCACAGTAAGGGCTATATGAAAAGGTTTCTGATTACTATATTATGGAATGCTTCAGGTAAAATAATTTTGACAATTTTGAGCAAACGGCACTTTATGGATTTATATAACATTGGCATTTAAATAGGGAACCCATGCTGCGCACTGTGACGGTCACAAATTGAAAACTTTGCAACTTCATACACTCTGTTATTCTTCTGGTTGATTTTCGCCAAACTTTCACTATATGTTTCTACCGTTATTCTGCTTTAATTCAAACCAATTGATGTCAGGTGAACCTTGCCTTTAAATTTAGCGGCATTTTTAGCCTGGGGAAATTCCATGGTCACTCAATTACAAAAGATTTTATTACTACAAAAGAAAGCAATGCGGATTTGTCACTCCAACTTCTGGGCGCACGCAGATTTCTTTTCAAAAGTAACCGTATTTTCAAAGTCAATGATGTCTTCATCTGAACCTTGGCGTTTTCATGTTTCATCCAAATAGAAAGGAGCTGCCCAATGTATTCTACAATATGTTCGCAACAAACGACCAATACCATAGTTACCCCACTAGACAAGCTAAGTTTTATCATCTCCCCTGTACCCGAACTTTATTCGCCAATGGAATTTTTACGAATAGTGGACCCAAATTTTGGAACTCCTTATCACCAGAAATACGCGTAACTGTTACTGCATACACTTTTAAAAGAAAATTAAACTGGCTCAAAAACAACCAATTGGGATTTAAATCGTTTAGGAAGTCTGTAAAATGTTGGTTGGAGGGAGGGACGTTATCGGCTAAATTTATTCCGATGTCTTTGAATAGTCTTTGAATGATTCCACCATGGCACACGGCTCGTTGAGAGTGTTACCATTATAATTCATTTCAAAGATCTGCTGTTTGTCTTTGTGTTTATTTAATATTATATTTATAGCGTTCCATGTTTGCTTAGATTGGTTTTTAAAGTTATTTAGCTGCCTACTGAAATACATCTTCTTTTCTCAACGTAATAAGGTGTAAGAAGATGTAAGAATATTTGTACATCTTCTTTTCTCCACGTAATAAGGTGTAAGAAGAAGTAAGAATATTTTTTTAAGTTGTTTTCTTTCTTTCAGAAAAATCTGTCGGATTCGACTAATATTTGTAATAAAAATTATTATTTTTCCGATTTATAGATCTCACAAGGCTTCTAGTCTGATAGGTCTTGGCATGGGCTTCCAAATTTCAACACAGAATTCAGAAGTTCATAAATTATGCTAGTATTATGAAAATTTATTCCAAATCACTAAGAATGCCACTACTCTTTTATTTTTAAGCAGATTTTGATTTTGTTCGTTTAGTTTTTCTGATAGGTATTGGTAGGGGTTTCCAAATTTTAACACAGATGGATGTACATTTGAATGTCCATTAAATATTGTGATTTCTGCAAATTGAATCAAAAGGACAAAACAACGTTATTTCATTTCATCTTTCAATTTGTTTGGCTTGGTAGGTGGCTTCAAATTTTCACAGAGAGTTTTGCAATATTATTAATCATGACAGTTTATGTTTTTTTTTAAATCAATGAAAAATCACAACAACAACAAAAACGTGAAATACTGGAATAGCATCTTTTTGATATGCGTTCTGTCTAAACTCAGAAGATGCTGGCGAGATGTACGCAGTGTGTAACTTTCTTGTCTTTTTGTTAAATCTGAAGAAAATGGGTTTGTACTTTTTTGTAACTCCCAACCCACTTAAACAAAGTGTGAGCAGTCCACCCCCCCCCCCCCGCGCTACCTGCCTGTAGGCTAAATAAACTATAAGAGGGGCAAACTGAAAGCAGGGATATTCGTAAATTTTGAGCAATGCCCAGTGTGGCTTGGACCGAAAGGGGCCATATCCGCTTGGATGGACACAAAACCAGGTGAGTCCTAGTCCACTACTGCTCTTTATTTAATTTACAGGAGTACATCACAAACACGTACAGTTACGATGTAATGCCAGGGGATAACCTATGTGGAATAACAATTTCTGCATAAAGGAGAAAAATACAGTTACAACATAATGCACATGTTATGAGGTCTTCAACTTTTCCATGTTTCATGAACAGATCTGCCGATTGCATTGCCTGGAACACAAGTGGTTGTACTACGGTTCTTATCAACCCAAATCAGACACAGTGTCGATGCAGTCATCTGACCAGTTTTAGTGTACTCATGAAGGTGACCAATTTTCAGGTAATAACAGATTAGATAGGAGTTGTAAAGCATCTAATTATTCTAATTACAAAGGAATGGTTGTGTTTGTATATGAATAACACAAATTAAAATGTTGTTAAATCCATGTTATTATGTTGGAGAACAAGAACATGCCTTTCTTTATCTCAGATGCCACACATTCCAATATAAAAACATATAAAAAGGGGAAAATTTACAACAATGTCCACATATTGCTTGAAGTTTGACTCCAAATTGTACAGTATAGCTTAGTAAATGATTGATCTTAAATGGGCAAAATAAATTCACACTATTTTCTGAATTTCATGAATATTTACCTATGTACAGGCCTAGGTGTATACTTCTTTTTGCTCGAAAAAATTTCAGGAGGTGGGGAGTAATATTTTCTAATATCCATAGTAAATCATATTGGGTTGCTAGTAAGTTGTCTATCAAACAGTACAACGTTACAATAGAATTACCCAAATAACATGATATACTGTAAACCACACATGCACAAAAACACACATTGGAAAATAGTTACTTACTAGTAGCACATATTTCATTTCAATCTTTTATTCATTGTTATAATATTTGCAGGTTACATTTAGCATAATACGATATTTAGGATGCGTAATACAGGGTGACACCAAAAGAACGGAACATTACACTGACAATTTTCTTTATATATTTTATCTGATTGAGTTTTTGTATGCGTGCAAAAAAAAAAGCAAATCATAAATTTTGGTTGGGTATTTTTTTTTTTTCATTTAAGGACCATTTGGGAGAACCAAAAAAATTTCGGTATGTGCACGCCAGTTTACGCGTATTGTCTATGGGAGGATGCATTATTACCACTTTACCGGTAGTAAAACTGAAATGCACTGCTCTGCAAAATTAGTTCTAAAATGAAAACTACTTGAAACAAAAAATGACGATCTAAGTATTGACTTGTTCAGAAAAAAAAAAAACACACACACACACACACGATCGAATGGACCGGAAAATAGCAATTCCACTTGGATAATAAAAGGGAAAAGAACCCTGATATTTGTGTGTTTTTTTTTCTTCATCCAGATACACACATTATTCACAGAAAAATAACCAAAAAAGCAGTTACGTCAATTTGACAAAAAAAACACCTTCGTTTAAAGATGAATTTTTGTAACTGAATTTAGATTACCATCATAATGTATTCTTATTATCTTTATATTTTACTTCCACAGTCATCAGTGATCCACGACAAGATTCTCACCTATTTGACGTACATTGGATGTATAATTTCAATCACCTGTGCAATGCTTACTATTTTTGTCTTCAAAGTTTTGAGGTAAGTAGTGACTTTTCTTTAACACTTTTATCCATTATGAGCACTCAGTTTCGCTGCAAATTAGGATATCATTTTAAAACTTTGAGCATCGGGCAATCTTTCCCGGCAAAATGTAGCAACCATAGGCTGCAGGTCCAACAACAGTGTGTCCTAAAAAAAATTGTGCAAGTGAAAATCGCCCTCTTTGACAATTAGAAAGTACTCTCGTGACATAATCCTTACGTTAACATCAAGTGCATAGTCTTAACTTTCAAATACCGTTAGTTTTGTTTAATTTGCTGGTTTAATCTTGAGATAGGCTAATTCAAATAAGTAAGGGTAAAATCGCAATTGTGCCACTTTTACTACAGTCCCGAGTAAAGGTGACACATTTCTCATTCCACCCTTTTGTTGTTTACTACATATCTCTAGATTAAAACAAGCAAATTAAACAAAACAAATGACATTTAAAAGCTAGCACTTTGCTCTTGACGGTGATGTAAGCATGATGTCACCAGATTATTTTCTAATTCCGAAGAGGGCGCTTTCAATTTTTTTGAGACATGCAGCACGTCTCAAAAAATTGTTCTAGTAAAAAGCGCCCTCTTTGACAGTTTGAAAATACTGCTGTGACACATGTTTACGTAAACATCAGGGGCAAAGTCTTAGCTTTTAAATGCTGTTTGTTTTGTTCAATTTGCTTGTTTTAATTTCGAGATCTCTTGTAAACAACAAAACGGTGGACTCACATGTGCCATTTTCATGGGAAGAGGGCCTGTTGCTATCATTGACTGTACTGTAGTAAAAGTGGCACATTGGTGATCTTACCTTTTCGTTGTTAACTAAACATATCTCAGGATATAAACAAGCAAACTAAATAGAACAAACGATATTTGAAAGCTAAGACTATACCCTTGATGATGATGTACGCATGACGTCACAAAAATGTTTTTCTCATTGCCCAAAAGGCCGCTTTTGATTTGCACAATAGTTTTTGAGACACACTGTACAGAGAAGTAAACAATTATATTTAGAAACAGAATCATAGAAAACATGTCTGAAAGTGAAGGCAAATATTTAGAATATGTAAATGTGGCACTTACACGTACATCTTACAGGAAAATATAGTAATCTTTTTTTAACACACACAAACTCACACACACACACACACACACACACACACACACACACACACACACACACACACACACACACACACACACACACACACACATATTATTGATATTCGAATTAACTCGAAGAAGGCACCGTTTAGAGTCGCTTCGAATATGTAGCATTAGACCACTACAATAATAATCTGCACAAAATTGATGGGGATTTTAATTAACACTCGCTCTCAAGAGCAGATATTAGTTGTTAAGGTACCGTGTTCAAACTCCAAACACTTATGTACAAACTTTGGAGTTTGTAAAAATCTCCAGAAATTTTGGAAATTATTTACTTTTGTGGGCGTTCTAGGCGTTACTAGTACTATACCTGAGGTTAAAGCAATTCAAGTGAAGACGACAGGCAGGAAAATCACCAGTATAATTTATGCTTCAGTCAAAAATTGCCGAGTAGTGGAATATTATCCTCTGTGGCTGGAACACTTTGGAACACTGGAACACTCCTGTCAACGCTTTGGTTGTGCCATTATAACGACGGTACATGCATGTATTCTCCGTTTTCAACAGCCTGAACAACGAGCTGTTGGATATTCTGACTAAACATTGAGCCTTTGAAAATTATGTGTATAACCATGCACTTTGAACATTTTTTTTTTATTCTCTAGAAAAGAAATCATACTTTGTGCTTCTCTCACTTATTAATTGAATATATAAATATAAGAACTACCAGAGCCCATTGGAGGTCATTTCAAGTAAATCAAGAAAAACTAAGTATTTTTAAACATTTTTAACAAAATTATATTGACTATGATATGTAAGACAACATCGTTAATACAAGTTTAATTGTATATTTTTTAGCATAATTCACCTGCACGTGATTTGTGGGGGGCTCCTTTTATTTGATGGACTAGGGTCGTTTTTTTTTAATCATATGGACTTGGGTCAGTCTTTGAATCGTATACATAGTAAGTTGCTATAGTAAATGTCTTCTGAACAGAGAGGGCGCTGTAATGTGAATATAAGAATGACCCAGTCCTGGACTTGGGTCATTCTTAATATGCATACTAGATTTCACTCCTTTATTTTTGACACTTCCTGGGTGAATTAAACTTTATTATTTATGCACAAGATGAGCCCATGTATAAGCAAAAATTTCCCATGTTTAACTCAATTTGGCAAAAAAATGGACTTGTGTCGTTTTTATTATTCAGATATTCAATTGTAAAATGAGGACTATTGGATGAAAGGCAATCAAAAACACTTCTAGAAATAGGCATGTTTCTCAGGAATGGTACTCTACAGGGTGGTTTAATGTTTTATTATAATCGTTTTCTTTAGTTTGATGAAAGGGGAACGAGTGATCCACTCGATGCTGTTGATCGCACTCGCCATTGGACAACTCGTATTTCTTGTCGGCGTCAATCGTACAGAGAACGAAGTAAGTCCAAGAAAAGTAATGGACGTGTTTTTAATCACACACGTGTCTTTACTGGCTTTGGCAATTGAATTTACCATTTTTACACTAGCGTACCTATGGGGAGGGGGCCAGGGGCAGAGTGCCCCCCCCCCCCTTAGCGACTTTTGGGCGGTTGGCGTGACCGGGAAAATGGACCTTGGATTTAGAATATAAAACAAACTTGGTCAAAAAGATTGACTCCCCTGAAGATGTAAGCCAGGTTCGCCAGTGCATTTGTATGTGTCTTTTTTCTGAAACCTGGAAACATAAATACAAGCAAGCTTCACACTGTAATTGCTTGCACTTTATCGGTAAAAAACGAATAATACGAAATTTATTTTCATTTCAGTTTAAAAGTATACTTTCTTAGTAACGCACACCCACTGGGAAAATAGTAGTGCTAATAGAAGAAATCGAATTAAAGTCCGAAGTGGGCTACAGGTTTTGAAGTTGATAATGGCAGAAAATAATAATGAACACAAACATAACCATTATTCTTTACCTTCATTAATTCTTTACCTCAACATAATTTTTTTTATACTGATTTAGCAAGTCATTCAAACCTTGTATGCATAATCAAGCTTTTATTTTGTTACAAATTTGTTGAGTCCCAAGTTTACTTTTAAAATGTGGCAAATAAACAGTTAAAGGCAGGGGATCTCTTTTGCATACCTAAAAATTAACATTGTGTAAATACAACGTCATTTAGAAGAAAATGTCATCTGGGAACCTTTATCAAAATATAAAAAGCTAGATACTCACTTTTATTGGAATTATAGTGACTGTTAGACTCAGATTTGATTTTTTTTTTCTCTTGCGAGGAAAAAATTCCTACCCTAGAACGTACACTAAACGGCTATTGTTTTTCTTTTGCATTTTTCAAATTCTAGGCAATCACTGACCCCCAGATTTCACAGACATGCCCTTCATCAATAGCCTAAGAGCATGGATTATCTTTTCCTGGTCTGCGGAGATGTTTGCAAATGAGATCCGCTGCCTTTAAAGCATATCATGTCGCTTTCTAAAGAGGATAACAGTTTTGCTGTATATTGTATTTTAGAGTATCTTTCTAGAGTTAGTTCTTGAAATAATTATCGCTGAGGAGAAAGGAGAATTTTCTGTCGAAAGAATGAGAATTAAGTTCCTGCCAACTTTATGCAGTCTACTTAAGAGTTGATAACTATTCAGATGTCTTGTTCAATGATCACTCCACTGATGAAGGTATTTATATCGATAGTTTAGAGATGATTCATTGACCCTTTTTATCTTAGTCTTCTTCTCCTGAACAGCAAACCAGGAGAACATATTGTGAACAGATAAAGCTCCCATAAAATTATTTTGGTTACGATAAATGATTTCATTTCTTTTTTGATACATTGTTGCCAGATCGTGTGTAAAGTGATGTCTGCTGTCATTCAGTATTTCATGACGGCAGTCTTTTTCTGGATGCTGCTGGAATCGATCTATCTCTATCGACAGGTCGTGACCGTCTTCTCCTCCAACCTTCCTTTGCGTTATTACATCGCTATCGGATGGGGTAATAACATAAAACGATATGAAAAATGTGCATCGGTAAAAAGAGTGCCCATGGTAATGGAAATGTAATGGAAATTAGGATTAGAGGCAGTCCTCATTTTTTGTTTAATAACTCGAAAACCAAGTGCATCATCGTAGGGTACATCTTTGGCTTTCAAACACTTTCTCAATATTAGATTACATTAATTCAACATGCCGTAGAAAATACATATACTGTATATCGATACTGTCCCAATTCTTCGGAGAATTGACTTCAAATTATTTCCTTTTAGCCGGTGTATTCAGGTATTTTTTTTATATACAGTGCAATTTTTGTCCAAATCATTCGATTCTTGAGGCACTTTCAACTGCTCGGAATCCGATCAGTTTTTAATATACAACCAGTTAAGTAAACTAAAACCTTGTCTTTTTGTAATACAGATAATATTTATAAAACAAGTCACATAAAATGGTACTCTCAATTCGGGAATATACTTTACAATCAAAATGAAAGGAAGCAACATTTATGGGTAGAGTCAAAACAAGATCGTATTTAAGGAATGATGTAATAATTTATTTGCAGATATTTTCCTTCAGTGTGATGGTTTTATAACAATAATTTTTTCTTCTTTTAATCACAATACTTAATCTGTTTGGATCTATTCGTCCAGGTATTCCTATTGTACCCGTCGCTGTTACAATTGGAGTATCGTTTGACACACTGACGACCGATAACCAGTAAGTATTATGACAGAAAATCATTAGATTTCATCTTGACAAGTCAATGATACCATTCCAAATATCTTAATAATGTGTTTTTAATCTCTTTGTACCCTTCCAGTAGCACTACAAAGCATCTTTCATCTTCTAAGGCGATTTATAAAGGAAGTGTTTGTCATTACCTAGAGTATGAAAAACGCATCGAAAACCAAACTTTTACTTATTCTCATTATATTGAACTGAATCACCTGAGAAGTATTAATTCAATATTATGTAGTGGTCTATATAATAATCTACAATAGATCTATACATACAAATTGTCATGTTATTGAATGTTTGTGATAAACAATAGTAAATGCATTACACAAATCTTGCATGGTGAACAAACGTGTAGTGCTATGATACTTTGATTCAAACTCCAACGGTCACATATTATTCCAACCAAGTCAAGTTTCTACGGTAGCCCCTATACATTGCGGTAATGTTCCTGAACGCTATTCTCTTTTATATTTTGGTTTATTTAATTTCACCAATTTTCAGGTGTATGCATGCAAAACCGATCACCTGCTGTATAACCCTTTGACACGAGAAAAAAAAAACAAGTTCACATATAAAAGTTGACTACATTTCATAGTTAAAGAATGAGATGTAACTGAGTTTCCAAAACACACGGGTGGCCCAGAAAGAAGTTACACCAAATTAATGATTTGTTTTCATCTTCATCATCCAAGGGAAAATGCTATTTTTGCTGTTCTTCTTCGAGAAATACGCCACTTAGATCGTCAAGTTTCGTTCAGTAGTTTCATTTCACAGGCCATTTTGCAAAACAGTGCACTTCAGGTTTGCAAGAGGCAAATCGTCCCAGTGATGGTGTCTTATTGAAATCACCTGCAACGTGGCGCACGCATACCAGATTTATATTGCTTCACAAACACTTACCTAAATGGAAAGTAGCCAACCAAAATAGATGACCATGGTGGCATTCTATTCTAGGAAAAAATATTTATCAGATGAAGCAAGTAAAGGTGAGCAATTAATTTGGAAAATAACTAATAATGTAAAATATAACTTTTTTAACTGGGCCACCCTGTATATCTATCTTCGTGTTTTTGGTATGAATATGTACACATTTAAGTTAAAGAATATCCTATGAATTGAAACACTTGAAAAATCACTAATTACCTCGTTTGCTTTGAAATCAACGTCTCGATTCCTTTTATTGGCGTACTTTGTAATTTAAGAACAATTCATTTTTTTAAAATAATTTATTGGAACTAACTTGTTTACTTTTTAGTTGTTGGCTGTCTGTCGATCGTGGATCGATTTATGCCTTCGTTGGACCGGCTCTTGGAATAATTTTGGTACGATGATTACGACTTTGTGTTTGGTACTCGTTTTAAGTCGTCCATCGTTTCTTCGTCACCAACTATCAAAAATTTCACAGTATTGATATATTCATGTACGTTATTAAGTTATTTGCCTATCGTTGGCTAGTCTGAATGTGCGTTTGATGATGATGATGGTGGTGGTGATGGTGATGCTACTACTACTACTACTACTACTACTACTACTACTACTACTACCACTACCGCCGCTACTACTCTACTACTACTCGTACTACTACTCCTACTACTACTACTACTACTACTACTAAAACTACTGCTACTACTACCACTACCGCCGCTACTACTACTCCTACTACTACTACCACCACCACTACTACTGCTACTCCTACTCCTACTACTCCTACTACTACTACTACTACTAATTCTACTACTACTACTACTACTACTACTACTACTATATATAAAAATTATAACAACAACTTTATTGAACAGGCATTGTGAGCAAATTTGCTTGATAAATAAAATAACATGTGACCGGTCACCAAGATAACCGGATAAAAATGCACATCCGCACATCTTATAAACATAACATAGAAATAAAATACTTTAGGTGAAGCATATAAATATTCAAATTTTTGCAAGGTGTGCAGGTGGTGAAACTTTTGATATTTGAAGACTTTTCTATTTCATACTTTATAGCATAATTACGCAATATGGCACTTTTGTACGCCTGTGTTGCGCGACTTTATCAAGGTATCGTTGTCACGGGTCACATGTATGAGTAATAGCTGCCTTTGCCCTAAAAAAATATATAGCACTCGAAATTAGAATAAAACGTGGATTAAAAAAGTTCATTCAAATAGGTGCTACATGTACCTATCTTAAATTATCGTTCCTCAATATTCTTGAATCTTTTATCAGATCAACATTGTGCTGCTGTCCATTGTTGTGAGAGAATTACAAAAACTAATTGATCGAGATATCACGAAGATTCCTGCGTCGAAGGCAAAGTGAGCTTTCACTTTATTTTTCTTCTAAGATTTTATCAAAATCTAATATTTTGTGTTGTTTGCATGCTGCTATATTGTCATCGTGCACGCACTTAATGACATATTACAACATATTTCGCCGGATATCCTTTCAATAATTGTTTTAATGGAATTGCATTGTGCAGATTTTTACTATAAAAATAATTATGCGTGATATTCATTTATGTCACGTATCCACAGTCGTAGCGTGTGACTGATCTTTCATATAAAATAACTTGCAGTATTTACTCATCCACAATTTGAGTTAAACGTATTATACGTGTAACTTGTCTTGTTTTCGGCAAGGCAAATACAGAAGAAAAAATGGGTGATAAGGAAGTACCAGTACAAGTACAAGTACTGGCAACTGTAGCAATTGTAGTAGATGTAGTTGTATCGGTAATTAATATGAGTATTTATTGGTCTCTTTATACACACACTTACAGGGCTACGGCAAAAGCACTGCTTGTCCTGATTCCAGTAATGGGTATGCCTTGGATATTTGGTGTGTTCGCCATCAATGGATATACCATCGTCTTTGAATACATCTTCAATATTTTAAACAGCTTTCAAGTAAGAATATAATTATTCATTTGTTTCGTGATTATGATTGTTTATTTATTTTCATTTATTCATTTTCTTTTTGTTGGGGGTGTTTAAATATGTTTTCTCCGCGCAGACGCCATTTACCATTACGTTCACAGTGTGTTCACATACTTATCACAGTGTCACCCAGTGAAAAATGAGCCAACTCATTAAAGTGGACATGACTTGCAGGAAAGAACACGTGATCGTCGAACAATATGTCTCTATGCGAACACAGTGTAACACTAATGAAAAGAAAACAAATCCACATACTAATATTACAGTTTGTTCACACTGTGGTCACTATAAAAACTTCACTGCGTATTTTTTTAAGTGCATCCAAACGAGAAAAAAAAAATAGAGCCAGTATTGTTCTTTAAGGCGGGTGAGATAAAGGGTGTGTATACCTACATGAAAATTGGGACTTTAACCTTAAATTTGTAGTTTGTATGATGTAAGGCCCCCCCGGGGGGGGGGGTGAAAAAATGTCCCTTTTTAAAAGTCACAGGAGTCATCTCTTATGCCAGAATAATGGTAAATAATGACATTTTATGCTTTGTTCATAAAGTGTGCTCACTCAACCATGACATCGTTACAACCTTTTATGTTCGCACAACATGTAAAGATACATTTTGCTGAAAAAAATCAGGATTTCCATTTTTTATGAAACGTAATGAATTTTACAATTCCGAAATTAAGAAAGATGGTCATTTTTAAATTGAACTTATTGAAGTCTAATGTTAAAATTGCCAGGGGAGGTGGAAGGGTGTCAAACAATAAACAATAATGATTAACATAAATAGCGCTTAATTATTCACCACAAACACAATTTGTCAAAATCCTGCATCATAAATTCCCCAAAATGACCCTTGTGACTTTAGAAATGAGACATTTTCGCCTTTAATACATGCTTAATTGTGCATGGCTTGACAGATCAATCACATTTTCACACAGATGTTAGTCAATAAGTGTAGAAATATTCCTGCCAAATAATTTTGCTATAATTTATTCCGTTAAAAAGTTATGGTAGTTTGAAAAAAGGAATAGTTACTTTTTTGTTGTGTTTATTAAGAAGACTAATACTTGTATGTGTGTGTGTGTGTTAGTTCGTTTGGACCGTTAATGTTGTTGATCAATCTTTAATTCTATTTACATGTAGTGATATTATTATGTCATGCTGTAGTCATTTTATCACAAAAAAATATAGGCTATGTTATATCTAATATGTTTGTAATTATCCATGCCTCTGTTTTAAAGGCACGGACTTGCTAACGATGGGCATGTGGCTGTGGCAAGTGGAGCGGTGGTTAATACAATCAATTTGTTTGATTTGATTTATGAAAGATGTGTAAGTCATGAGAAGGTTCCTTTAAGTCATCTGATGGTGATTATTCCAAGTACGTCAGGCATGATATTTCAGTATAATTTTTCTTACAAATGCTAACAAACACGTCTTAATTTAATTGTTTTAGAAGCAGTGGTTAGAATATTACGTCAGTGTTCTTTGTGATTGTATTCTCAGGGATTGATGATATTTTTGGCTCAAACAGTTGCCAATAAGGAGGTAAGGGGTGGAAACGATATTGATGGATTGATTGCTTGATTGATTGATTGATTGATTGATTGATTGATTGATTGATTGATTGATTGATTGATTGATTGATTGATTGATTGATTGATTGATTGATTAATTGAATGATTGATTAATTGAATGATTGACTGACTGATTGATTGATTAATTGATTAATTGATTGGTCAATTGGTGCATGTAATTACCTATTTCTAATATTCATGGATTTATTTATTTGCATTTGCATTCGTAATAAATATCTTTATATTAATAAAGATATACCATAATATGAATGCAAGTTTTTTTCTTGTAAATGAGTTTCTGGCCTCCTATTACCGATCATTCATAGAATGATTTATGACCAGTAATATTTCGTATCGAATGAAGCACATCATTTCACTCTGCATTCTTTTGCCCGTCCTGTGTTTTGGGCAGTTGAAAAACATACTTCAAAATCTCATCAATCATTTTTCATTTCTCTGTTCATTCATTCCTGATAGGTGCGGTCTCTGCTCAGACCCAAGGTCATAAAGGTTGCACCAATGCCACCGAAGACACGTGGAACCGATGAAGAGAAATAATCGGCGATATACTCCGATTACTGCGATCGATATTACCATCTGGAAGATGCAGGTCCACAATCAACAATTTGCATTAATTTTTACTATCCTTATTTTGTTTTGCTCAAATTGGGTTTCTTATAAGGAATATAAACATGCAATTTACTATATTTATAGACCCCCAAAAATGGAAACACCAAATCATAAAAAGAGTGGGACATCAGACATAAAAAGGTCTATGTCACTCAAATAGAATCCATTCAAATCAATGCATTAAGAATTCTAAGCTTATTGTAATATGTTCCAATATGAAATAACAAAAATATTCATAAAATATTTCCATAATTTTTAATATCATATTTTGTTTTGCTCAAATTTGGTTTCTTATAAGAGAATATAAACATGAATTTACTATATTTTAGACCCAAAAAATGAGAAACACACAAAGATCATAAAAAAAGTGACTTCAGACATAAAAAGGTCTATGTCGGACTCAATAGAAGGTCCAGGCCTGCAAATCAAATGCATTAAGAATTCTAAGCTTATTGGTAAATATGTTCAATATGAAATAACTAAATATTTCATAGAATATGCATTATAAACATTTTCTCAAATATCTCTGCATCCCACTTAGTCCCACTTCCAAAAAAACCCCATCTGCATCACCTTTATTCTATTTGTGACGTCATCCTCCTGTAATACTTGAGCTGATGTGCCTTGCCATTCATAACAACCTGCCCTTACTCGCAACGGCATTTTTCTGCAAATGTTTTTTCCAGACATTTTTGTCGACACGGCAGTAATCTTTACTCTTTAAGGGATTTTAGGCTGGTATTGCGTAAACACGAAATAGTACTGCAGGCAGGTATGCGTATTGATAGCAATGAATGGGAAGGTACATAGCATTTATTACATCGCATTTCACCTCTCTGAATAATCCCTTTCATTGAATGATAATAGGGAGCTTTCGTTTTGACACCGCGGACGAAAACGAGAACAGTGAGCAATCCGTTCTAGCCGTCCGTCCGTGGTACTCACTCGCAGTTTCGCAAAATAAGCTAGAACGCGAGCGGCGGTGCGTGTGACTGACCCGCCCCTACCGGCCCGTGACCCGGGCGCGCGTAAATTCAATCAGAAGTTAATGCATGTTAATGTTAGCTATGATGACGAGCCTTCACAGAGTACGGGAAGCAATTTCAGGATATATTTGTGATATCTTAAATTATGAAGAG
>JZLH01S0046404.1:15389-35310 GCA_001188425.1 Eucidaris tribuloides
CCCCCCCCCCTTCATTTAAAATGGATTTGCACCCCTGCTGGGCGTTAACCCCTTTTTCCAGTCACCCGACGACTTCATAGTTATTACCATATTGTTATACATATACATGTATACAATTGCACACTATTACTATTACTACTAATACACCTATCAATTGTAAGACGCACCCCTCGACCCCCGGGAATGGTGCGTCACTTGTCAAACGTGAGTAGGATTTTCATATACCATGACGCACCTGTGTGTCTCGACTATGACGGACCATTTTCTTACAATGACTGTGCCTAGGCCCATTTAAACGTATACAATACTGAGTAGCCATTCACATTGCTACGATTTGTGACGGACAAATGCTTCATGACGGTACACTGCGCTCATTGTGTTGGTAAAGGACCCACCATGACGGCACCATCCGGGGGTCGAGGGGGGCGTTTATATTGATAGGTGTATAACACTACCACTACTTACTAAAGCCGAGAAAGTGGTGTGCGTAAGTAAGTAGTCATAATAGTATGCAAAAAAGCAAGGGTGGGACGGGTGAAATGTGGGGGGGGGGCAAAATCCATCAGGATAAATTTTTTGAGGCCACAAACGTTTTCTCGCGCCCAAATAAGCAGCCGAAAAATCGCTGAGTGACTCGCGGGGGGGGGGGGGACGGTGCGTGGAATTTTCGCCTGCAACATTTTTTTTTTTCAGACAAAACCGTGTACCAAAATTCATCAACGCCCTGTGCACTGCCTTTGCTGTGCAAGATAAATGGCGGACAATATTTAACACCAAACTAACTTTCTGCTTTTTGGGTCACTTCAACTCTTGATAGGGTGACCAGAATCATATTCACCTATACAGCTGCAACACTGGACGAGAGGGGAGAATCAAGTCAGATGGACAGTACGGGGACCAAGTGCACACCCATCCCCCCCCCCCAACTGCACTATCACGAACACTACAACAAGAACAATTAAAAGCAAAGACATAGACATTGCTAAAGTATGGTGATAAAATTAACACCCGCGTTATTAAAAAAGAATATTGGCGTTATTTATGAGGCCCATCCACCACCAATGGTGTCACTGTCCATGTGGTTCAGTTTCCATAGTGCTCACTATTCATAGGTTCCATTATACATATGTCTTGCTAGTCAGCATTTATGCTCTACCCCCCCCCTAAAAAAAAAAAAAAATAGATAAAAAAAAACGCAGTCATCAAGGTCAGTATTTATAATGTTGCTTGTCACAAACAAAAGGTTTCGCTGGACAAATCAGAAAAATGGTTCTGTATTCATAACGAAAATAGATTTCACTAGTCATAATGCAATATATGGAGTGTTTTGATAAGGTTTGGTAGAAAGCTACAAAAAAAGCAAATTAAAGGAATAATTGACAGAAGGGTTTATTATTCAAAATATATTTTAAAAAAAAAATGATTAGTAATAACCATAATGGAGAAAGGGTTCACTAATCATAAACGAGAAAGGGGCTCCTTGTCCACGGCGGAAGGTGTTTGGCAGTTATAACTCGGAAAATCGAACCTAATTCACGATTTCGACTAGCGATGCGTTTTCTTCATTACGATTAGCGAATCAATCGTATAAACACTGTTTCCACGTTCAAAAATTTGGGCTACTTGATTCCCCATGATACCAGTCTAAGGTCTAAAAAAAATGAAGCCCTGAAAAACTGTAGTTCAAAACGATCATTAAGTGCTTTTAAAAAAAGTGAAATTCATTGAGCGACCATGATTCCAGTTTATCCCATAGACTGCTGTGTCGCAAAATTTTCGTCAGCTGCCAGTAGTTCATGTGCTGATTTTTATTTGTACATATTTTACAAGTGACAGCATAACTGCCTGAAATTTGTATTCTAATGTGTTGTCCATTCAAACATTTTCAGATAAGTCAGATCACAATGTTTGACTTTTTTTTTAAACATTGGGACTTCCACAATGTGATAGAGTGTCGTTTAGACTAACGATCTGTATCAAATTGTTGCTGTTGTTTTTGGTTTTACGGCGCATATCAATCGATAACCAATTATTCACGCCAGAGTGGTCCCTTTATTTTATATATGACTAGCGATTTGTTTATTGTTTATGAAAAGCTGCCTCCAGGAGTAATGGACCCTGTCTTAGATTATGCACGACAGGCCCTTTTCAGGACTTGCAAACCTTTTTCTTATCATAACCTTCTGGGATAGGGTAAGGGGTAAGCCAATATTTTGACTCTCGAACCCCATGAATATTGAATAGGGAACCTTGTGAATGTGAACACTGTCACCTCTGAGTAGTAGATTTGATCCCGCTGTGACACTAGGGTTATTTTACCATACACTGTCACAGCATTATTTAACATGTTTAACAAAAATTTAACACACTTAGTTGTTTAAAAACTGGTGTGTAATTCTATAACATCTTGGTACTTTATACGTATTTGACCGCCGGTGTTATGTAACACCAAAGCATTTTATAATGCACACTCACGACAGACACACACATACACATCACGCACATTAACGACATCCCTCTTATGACACCCCAACCATATTATACACACATTTCATATGTCATATCACACCAAATCTTACACTATTAAATTCCAAACACATTTGAAGTTCAGGCAAGTCGCCAGTTTGGGAATAACAAACGGTTTTTATTGATTAATTGTATAAATAACACGGGAACTTTTCTGTTACAGCCTATACACTAGACATATGAGCAAACAATTTCTGTTATACAGTTTAAAGGTATGATAGGGCCTATAACAATGTTTCCAGTAAAAAAATGTGAGCTGCATGATTCTCCATGCTACCTGTGTCTCTGATAAGGTCTAAAAATGAATTCCTGAAAAAATTGCAGCTTAAAACGATCACTAAGTGCTTTGAAAAAGTGAAAATCATTGAGAGACTATTCCAGTTTTTCCCCATAGACTACTGTGTTGCAAAATTTCCTTTCGGCTGATAATTTATTCATGTGCCATTTGTTTCTGCACATATTTTACTAGTGACAGCATAACTCTCCAAACTTTTGTGTTCTAGGGTGTTTATTTGTCCATTTAAACACTGTCAGATATGTCAGACAGCAAAGTGTGGTAATTTTTTAAACGGGTCTTCCACAGTGTTATATAGCGTCTTTAATCAAGTGCAATATACGAAATTTCTAGGAGTGATTATAAATGAGATTTTGCCGTGCAAGTCTCATATCTGCGTTCTGAGTGACAAAATTTAAAAAACGATTGGAATCATTTACAAATTAACAAGTACTTAAAATTATGTTCAATACACTTATTTTACCTTACATCAATTATGGTGTATTATCATGAGGACGTGTCAATACGAATTTATTATTGCTTCTCCAAAAGAGAGTAGTGATAATTATGTGTAAAGCGAATTACGCAGCTCGTACATCAACACTTTTTACAAGACAAAACACCCTGAAAATTGCAGATAGGTAAAACTTAAATGTAGAAAACCATACCTATTTTACCGTACAAGTTGTATTGGCATCATCGAGGCATTCGCAAAATACACATATTTCTAAAAGAAAGTATTATTTCGTAAAACGTAGCTTTACACATAATTACCACTACTCTCTTTTGGAGAAGTAATAAATTTGTATTGACAGGTCCTCATGATAATTGATGTAAGGTAAAATAACAGCATTCCCGTTGGAGACTAAGTACGAGTTATGTCATGTTGGTGTTTATAGAAAATGTGTTATAAGGAAATCAAATCGTCTCAAACAGGTTGAGTAAAAAAAATCTATTTGCAATTCAATGTTGGAATAGTTTAATTCCTAAACTATGGAGTGGCTGCATCTCTCTAGACTCTCAATTAGAAATGGAAAAGAAATTTAATCAATACTTATTAGTATATATTTTTTTCTATGTATATGTTACTTGTACGTGTTAGATTGTAGCTCAGGTATACACAAATGTCAGTTATTTTTATATGCTTGCTATTTTTCAAATTCTCTGATTTATCCTGTTTCTGTTGACTGTTGTTGATGTTGTTGAGTAATTGACCCAGGACGAAATTCCAATTGAATACCAATTGAAGAATGGAGTATAGATTTTGTTTGTTTAAATGCGAAGAGGGTAAAGGCCCTTCAATGCTTCCCGTTTTTATACCTATCACCAATAGAATCATTTTGTAAACATAATGCCAGTGTTTATTGTGCCCTGTGTATTTGGTACTTTTATTGTTCTACTGATAAACATAACATTTCATATTTGTAAATATTGTAATATGGTGTTGCTGGTATGAAATAAACTCATCCATTCATGCATGAATATCGATGCACGACGCAACGCCTGAAATCAATCTGCAAGTCATGGACTCGAATGAGAAAAGATATCTCCGTTTTCCGTCAAAGATTTATGTATATACTGTATGGATAGCCCAATGAAATTGTGCCGTTGTACCCATATATCGCTTTTGAATGTCCAATAAATGTAGACCTTGTCAAGTTGTACGATCCCACGGCACGCCGATCGATAGCAGTCCAGTACAAGATATTGTTAAATACAATGAGACTGTATGGGTCGATGGATGAAGTGTAGATCAGAGTGCGCCCGCTCCCGTCCAAGTGAATGTACTCCACTCTCCCGTACAGTGAATCGCTCCAATATAAACGAGAAGCTGCAGATATCAGAAACGAAAATACGATGATTGTCACACATCGAGCTTTCAATATGTTGTACTCATTATGCTGACTTCAGTCCGGGGGGGGGGGGGGGCTATAGACCAAGGGTTCGATAGACCGAATTTCAATTTACGATAAGGGTCCGATAAGACCATGCAGGGGTTCTATACAGAGTGACCCAGAAAGAATGCTACGAGTATGATCGCTCATTTCTTCACCATTATCGGCAAAATGTCATTAATTTTTATTTCGTTGGTTAGAACATTCTTTTTCCAATAAAATGATACCAAGATCATTGATTTTGAGTAAGGTGTTTTGATTCTAGGGCCATTTTTCGGAAGCAATGCAATTTCCAAATTTGTCAATTTTTCAACAGCGGCGGTTATCGGAACGCCGAGATATTCTGGCGTCTCAGCTAACCATACTGGACAAACCGCAGTGACAATGGAGACATAGCTGCATCGTGTTCCTTATGAAAGCGATGGCATTCCAGCCCTTTTGTCATTGCGGCTTGTCCGGTATGGTTAGCTGAGACGCCAGAATATCTCTGCGTTCCAATAACCGCCGCTGTTGAAAAATTGGCAAATTTGGGAAATTGCATTGCCTCCGAAAAATGGCCCTAGAATCAAAATGCCTTACTCAAAATCAATGATCTTGGTGTCATTTTATTGGAAAAAGAATGTTCTAACAAACGAAATAAAAATTAATGACACTTTGCCGACAATGGTGAAGAAATTAGCGATCATACTTGTAGCATTCTTTCTGGGCCACCCTGTATAGACCGATTACCGAAAAGGGTCCAGTAGACCGATTCCCGGTAAAGGTCCTATAGACCGAGGGACCGATAGATCGATTATGAAAAAGAATCCGATATAGAGTGATCGTCGATGCACCCTGTTTGTCAATCAGTATATCGGACCCATTCCATAATCGGTCTATCGGACCCTCGGTCTGTAATGCATTTTCTGTTTTCAAGAAAAAAAACACCCTTACCGTTAATCGATAAATTGGACCCTTTTTGAACATTGGTCTACCGGTACCCTTTTCGATAATCAGTCTATCGGACCCTCGATCTATCGGACTGTAACCGATTCATGTAATGCCAGCAATATTGTAAGATACCGTCGTAGCCTACCTGGTAAGTCAATGTATAGACCTGAGGGTCGACGCATAGCACCGTTCGCCAAAATGATTCCGTTACTTCCGTCCATGTTAGCGCGACGGACGGCCGCAGTATTTCGCCCATGGGTTGTCCAGTACAGATGTCTTGGAAACAGAAATGAAAAGAACTAATGATGATACTGGTGGTCGTGATGATGGTAATGGTGCGGTAGTGGTGGTGGTGGTGGTGGTGATGGTGGTAGGGATTATGGTGGTTATGATAGTGATGTTGATTATAGTAGTTGTGATGGTGGTGGTGATGTGACCGGTGGTGGTGATTATGGTGGTTGTGCTGGTGGTGGTGATGGTGATTGTGATGGTGATGGTGGTGATGGTGGTTGTGGTGATGGTGATGGTAGTGGTAATAGTGATGGTAATGGTGATGGTGGTGATGATGGTGGTGATGGTGATGGGGACGGTGATGGTGGTGGGGACGGTGGTGAATGTAACCATGCTGGCAAAAGTGGTGTGGGAATAATTTCATTAAGTGAAAACATAGTTGAAGTGAAAACATCATGCTTGCGCCACATGGCATTGAACTTGACGTTGACCATGACAGAACTTCAATTTTCATAAACATACCGATCAAATTTTCCTGTTGAAATGATTTCACTAAAAAAATTTGAATAAAAGAGGAATGAAGAGTACCGTTAAAATGTGCTCAATTTAACACACATAAAGGATTGATCCAATTCAGATATTTCCCTTAAAGATGTAAGCATGGACCAGTTTCTCCTATAGTGCATACACATTATCTCCAGCCCAAAGTACTAGCCTTTTTTAGCTTGGACTCTCACGTACCTGTTGGTGCTGTCAACTAGTACACCTCGTACCATGTTTGTAGCATGAACGACGACAGTCTGATTGCTACCATCCAAATTGGCTTTTCCAATAGTTTCGTTTCCGCTAGCAGTCCAGTAGATGGTACGGTCCGATACAACTACTGATATGCTGTCGGGGCCTTATTTGTGAAATGATGTAGAAGATTGAAATAGATAAAAATGTTATGTTTTTAATGGGAGTGAAACGGTTTATTTTCTAAAAGTCCGATCTTACAGGATGAGACTTCGTCCCGACTACTTCAACTGATCAGTCGCAACACGGAGACCGCAGAGGCGTCTCTGAGAACTGCTGGAGTCATTTCCCCGGTCGCGGAGACTAATCAGAGACTAATTAGTTAATTTATTGATTCTTCAATTAATTTTATGAATTCGCGGCGATGTCGCGGAGAGGAGTTGGGAACTTCAGTCAATTCATTGATTCAGTGTGATGGACTAATGGTTAGAGCGTCCGCCTCACGTGCAGAAGGTCGCGGGTTCAAATCCCGGCCGGGTCAAAGACTTTTTAAAGGCAATAGGTTCACCTTGGCGACAATTAGATTTTAATAAAAGCAGAACAATGAGAGAAACAGATTAATAAAAGTTTGGCGAAAATCCACCAAATTATAGTGGAGTTATGAACTTTCAAGGTTTCAATTTTGTGACGTCATAGCTTCCCCATTGTCACGTAATGTAAATTACATAAAGTGTCATTTTCTCAGAAAAAATTGAAAATTATTTTACCTGTGCATTTAATATATAATTAGAAAACATTTCATATATGCTATAAAAAAAACATTCAATTATCATGAACCAATAAAAGTCACAATTTATTGAATTAATATCTCATTACATATGGAGAGCTGCTCGTAAATGACGTCACAAAATTAAATCGTTGAATGTTCATGACTCCGCTATTCTTTGGTCGATTTTTGCCAAACTTTCATTGATATGTTTCTATCATTGTTTTGCTTTTATTAAAACCAAGTTATCAGGGTGAACCTTGCCTTTAAAAATGGTACATTCTGCTTTCTATCCACTGATCCAGGCGCTTGGCATTCTAGAACAGAGAAGTGTAGTACATGTAATAACATTTATGTTATGAAGGGCCCGCTGGAAGATCAGTCTATTTGACTGAAGTGGCTACCCTGGGTAAATAAGCGTTATTATTAATTATTATTGCTTTTTAATTGTTCCATATTATATAATAATCAGCCTTCAATTAGGGTAGCATGACGAAGGGAAATGAAGCTAATGCCATAGAGTTTGTTAACGACCTTTTTTTCTCAAGGTTTGAATGCCCGATCTCACTGAAGGAGACGCGTCGCTGCGACTCCCATGACTGATCCGTCGCGGCGACTCGGGTGACTCGGCAGACCAAGAAATGGATCGCCCTGTCCTTAAGGAGACTTCGCAGCGACATTGCGGAGACGTCTCCGAGACATGCTGGAGGCATCTCCCAAGTCGCGGAGACTAATCAGTTAATTCATCGATTTATCAGTTAATATATGGAGAAGATATAGAGACGCATCGCGGAGATTTCCCCAAGATTTTGGAGACCATTAGCGACTTGATGAGTTAATTTTATCGTGATTCATCATTTAGATGGAGAAGTCGCGGCGACGTAGCGGCGACGTCGCCACGACGTCTCCTTGAGGCTAGTCCGGTCTCCCCTGAGTCGGGGAATATCAAACATGTCCGATTTTACTTGGAGATTTCTTCAAGTCTCCAGCAGGTCTCAGATACATGTCCGCAACGTTGCCGCGACTCGCATGCTGGAGAATGGAAGTCTCAAGGAAACGTTAAGGGGAGATCACGGCGACGTATCTCCCTGGAGACCCGGCTAGTCTCAAGGGGACGTTGCGGAGACTCGAGTCACCAATGATCGCCAACTATAGTCTCCAAGCCAGTGAGATACGCCTTTATATTCGAGTTAATGTCCTCATATTCTCAACCGACAACTTGAACTCACCCCAGAGTCCCGATACGATGACCTCCTGCTTAGATCCGTCCAGATCCGCTCGACTTATGAAGTCACGTGAGTGTTCCATCCAGTACACCATTCTGTCAACTGGATCAAAATCCACGGCTCGAGGTCTCGTAATATTCTTCAATGGAAGCACCGTGTATGTCGCTCCCATAACTTCAACACCCGGCGATAATCTAGCCATATAGATTTCGGAATTGTCTTTATCCGTAAGAAACACTTCAGGCGGTATGGCTGCGGAGAAGATAAAGGGCACTGACAAGATCGGGAGGAGTCAAAATGCCTCCATAATGCCAAGTTCACACTGCCGATCTGTCAACTCGATGAGGCCTGAGGCCCGATCAAGCCAATTTTGGACCTTTTCGGTCTCGTTCGGCCGGTAATCGGGGTCAACTTACCCTGATCGGCGTCTGTCTGCCTTGATCAACATCGTTCTGGTTACCTACGGTATTTTGAACATGCCAAAAACATTCGAGTAGGGAGCCAGAGCGTTGCCGATCACCCCGATCAAGGTAGATTGACCTCGATAACCTTGCCGAGCTGGACCGACCAGGCCAAAAAATGGCGTGATCGGGCATGATCGAGTTGACAGTTCGGCAGTGTGAACCTAGCATAGCCAAAGTGTTTGAAGCGTATAACAATGCATTAAACCAGTTGGAGTGTATGTCTTTGCTGGGAGGATTTGTCTTGAATCTGATTATTTGTGAAGAAACATGTGTTATTTACCAGTATATAATGTGGTAGCTTAATAGAAATAAAGATCGCATACAAGGGCATCGGGCCATCCGAAGCGGCACGTGGAACCCGCTTAAACAATTTAAAAAAATATGTACTTTGTTTGAATTTGTATCTCTGTAGTTTACATTAACTAGAGCCATTCTGGGGCACTTAAAGCACAAGTTTAGTTTTGGCCTAGTTTTGTTATATGAAAGTTTTATGCCCAAAGCGTCATATTCTCACCCTTTTTTTGGGGGGGGGGTTGATTGATTATTGAAATCTCGGGGGTCTCCCCCCCCCCCCCGAGATGTCGACTACATTTTACAATATACCGTCCAAAGCGTTAATACCGTGTTAAGGTATCTGAATTATACCTCAGCTAAAATATCAGACTCTCATCTTTCTGCTGAGATATAATTCAGATTACCTTAACACCTCATTAGCGCTTTGGACTCTATACTGTAAAATGTATTCGAAAATCTCGGGAGGGAACCCCGAGATTTTTCAATAATTGATTAAAAAAGAGAAAGACATTCAGAATCTTTTATTGGTGCGATATGACCTTTGGGCATAAAGCTTTCATAATAACAAAACTACGCCACTACTAATGAAGCGATGTTTTAAGTCATAATTGTGGCAGCAAAACAATGCTTCGAATCGAAGGTGAGAAAATAGTGATTTCGTTCAACAGTAGTTTATTCTAAATTCTTACCGAAATCGCACGTACTTTCTTCGAATCCTTGACGACAGTTACACGTGAACGTATTCGTTAACTTACTATCCATACACGTTGCTCCATTTTTACACGGGTTACTGGTACAAGCTAAATGGATAGAATAGCATTGATACTGATGATAGTCAAGATATAAAAGAATACATTTTAGTCGTAACTGATATTTTTTTCATGAAATGAAGTGAAATGTAACCAACCAAAAGTTGTATTTAAAAAGAAGATTTTGAAATGAATTAATTTTGAAATTTTACAGAAAATCATACTGTTATGGAAGGTTATGCACATAACTACAAAACAACCCAGTTTCTCCCTAATTCATCTGAATTTTAGCAGGCAGTCAGGCACACTCTTTAATACAGCAGTCTATGACGAAACGGTTGTGACAAAATACAAAAACTAGTCATTCTTAGAACTGCTTTACATGATGATTTTGAAGTACAATTTCTTTCCAGGGATTCACCTGTAGACCTTATCGCAGACATTAATAGCAACGAGAGGTATGCAACTCAGATTTACTTATGAAGTGGAAACACTGTTCAACTATAATGCCAGCAAATAAAATGTAAAAGGTAGTTTCTTACCCACTATTGAATAGCAGTATACCATCACGCTGTATAGCCAATGACATAAAATCCCATCAAATTGTTAACATTACTTTATTTTGTTGCGTCGGTGGTATAATGTACATTTAGTCACTAAGTGCATGTATTGTAATAACGTATTAGTTTCAACTACTGTTTGCGTTTCATAATTGTGCGTTCCATTTGGAATGGAATATCTTATTCTCGCACAAATTATGAAATTTAGGGGTACCTATGACGTATCGTTTAAGACAACGCTGATATTTCTATTGTCTTAAAATAAATTGTAGGTTCCTGGGGTAATAACGTAAACTCGTAAAATACATAATGGTTTATTTTAAATGTAATAGATTATCACTACAAGTTAGACCGATTATCACACATTTGAAATATGCATATAACCATGACCAAAATTTAATCAAATTTAGTATTGCCGGATTACAGTTTACCAAAGTCCGGGTCAAATTTGAACTAATTCAAGATTACATCTGGCCCATTTCCGAACGCAACTCTGACTGTTTTTCAATGTCTGATTGTATTTTTAGTTCCTTTGTTTGTTTGTTGTTTGGTCGTTGTTTGTTTGTGTTGAGAGTGTACTTACCTGGTAAAGTACAGACCAAGTGATTCCGCATCGATGTAACTTGAAGGATTTCACTAGTAAACGTCTTGGTAACAAGCTGGATTCTGTTCCCGCTAGCCAGATTAAAGTATCCGCAGACTATGGTACCGTTACATGCACAGCAAGCCACTTGAATGATAGTTATTGGATAAAACGCATAAGACAAGTCCAAGTAGTTTTGTAATTAAA
Source organism: Eucidaris tribuloides (assembly GCA_001188425.1). Taxonomy (NCBI): domain Eukaryota; kingdom Metazoa; phylum Echinodermata; class Echinoidea; order Cidaroida; family Cidaridae; genus Eucidaris; species Eucidaris tribuloides. The sequence continues at coordinate 26,830 of JZLH01S0046404.1, forward strand.
CAATGAGAATACAGAAAGACCGGATGAAAGATTAGTACACTCTCAAAAATCCCGGGTCAGACTGACTCAGAAAAGGAATCCTTTGGGGGTACATTCGGAAAAGGGTCAGTTTCAACCAAATTGCGGGTCAAGTTTGACCAAAATATGAGTCAACCTGACTTAGATTTTGGTCAAACTTGACCCGGAATTTGGTTGAAACTGACCCTTTTCCGAGTGTGTCCCCAGCGGATCCTTTCTCCGAGTCAGACTGACCCGGAATTTTTAAGAGTGTACTGTTTCATGGGGGAAGAGGTATGGATATTTCCGAAGAGTGGGAAAGCTACTGGAAGCAGCTCAAGAGATGATGTTGAGGAAAATAAGATACGATTGGGAAATGCTGTCATAATCAACAGAGACGAGGGTACTTGGAAAAATTGAGGGATGGAACGATATATTGGGAGCAACAGAGGTGATGATGCTAGGAGAATCAAGGGAAGAGAGACTGTTGGAATCAACAGAAGACGAGGGTGCTTATTGCTTACAAGAATCAAGGGTGGAAAAGCTATATTGGAAGCAAAAGAAGTGTGATACGGGAAAAAGGCTGCTCGAATTAACAGAGACGAGTATCCTTATCAAGGAAGGAAATTTGCTAAGTACACACTAAAAAAAATAAAGGTGCGCACAACGTGCAACTTTGCGGAAATAGGTGCAGAGCAATTTCTGCCATGGTATTCGAGCAATTCTGCACCTTTCACGGCTGAGCGCTCGCCCCACTCCATTATGTTTGTAAGTTTGCACCTTTTAAGTGCACATTTATGCAAATTTATAGATGTTTTCTCTTCCAACGCCTGTTTAATAGGTATGCATGGAATTTGAATATATTACGAAAATGGCCTATAGATCCAAAGTTTGCACCGTAAAATAATGATGAAAATAATGCACCTTCGGCTTCAACACTATATAATTATGTGAAAATACACACCTTCACGGCCAGCGTGTTGGCCAAGTGGGTAGAGCGTCTGTCTCACATGCGAAAAAGTCGCAGGTTCGAGCCCCGGTAAGGTCATATTTGTACGAGTTTTTAAATATTTGTAAAATGTTAATAAAGTGTATTATAATGTGAATACTATAAATAGCACTGGAAAGAACGTAAATTGCGGTTCACACACACACAAAAAAAACACAGTTTGCAAGAAAAAGAATACTTTTTTATTTTCTATGGTGCAACTTTGCACCTTTCGGGTGCAACTTTGCACCTGTCAGAAAGGTGCAACCTTGCACCTTTCAGAAAGGTGCGAAGTTGCACTTATAAAGGTACTCCCAGTGTGACATTGGTCTGCACCTTTAAAGGTTCAAAGTTTAGCCATTTTTCTTAGTGTGAAGAATCAAGGGAGGAAAGGCGGTTAGAATCAACAGAACGATGATGCTTCGTAGTATCCAGGGACAATGCCACAAAGGGGCACCCCCCTATTTTTTTCAAAGTAATGAGAAATACGTGGATTTTAGTGTTTTTCGAAAATATTGCCCCTCCCCCCCCCTAAATTTGTTTTGGCCTCGAAATCCCCCCCCCGCCCCTCCCCCTCTGAGCGATTTTTCGGCTGCTGATTTGGAAAGTTTTTTGTGGGTTTTTTGGCCGGCGAAAATTTTCGCGACGGATTTTGCCCCCCTTAGATTTTACCCTGTCGCCGTCCCTTGAAGTATCAAGTAAGTAACACGAAATGAAAACAAGTCAGGCCATAAAAAAGGAGGAAGGGGATGACATTGTAGGTGACATCAAAATAAGACGGTGAGGACTTGTACTAGCCGAAGGTCACACAGAGTTCAACCGCTTGACCATATCAGCGTGGTCATGCTAACGTACACATATAAGGGTGTTCTGCAACTTGAGCAAAATTTAAACTCACGGAAAGAACTATATTCTGGTAGCATATCGTTATTAGTTTTTCTCATAAAACAACAAGTTCATGACATATGGAGCTCAAACATTCAACACACCATTTGTAAGTTTGGTAATGATAATGAAGGGAAGTGATGGTCTTGCAGATCCTGAACCCAATCTCTAAATTATTGCCATTCAATTAAGGTCTAGAATTGGTTTGATCCCCTCATTATGTGAAAAAAGAAAAGGTGTACATGACAATTCACAGACTGGTTCTGCATGGCTCCAGACGAGAGTTGCACGTGGGGATGAAAGGTGGGAAAATAACCTCTCTATGGAAATATTTATTCATATTACAATCACACTTGGTAGAATCGTTTGTATTGGCAAGGGGATTTTATTTTACATAGGTCATTTGTGCCTAGATATCTGGCTTTGAGGGGCGAAAAGACGTACTGTCTAGAGGCACCACGGAGAGGTTGCTTGACCTCAGGTGAGAGTCGTGCCCCCGGGCTCTTGTGTTGTTGTTGTTGTTTTTAAGAATTTATCGCATTGCCATTTTTAAGCTACTTTTACTCGGAATGTGGAAAAATCACAGTTGCCGATCAAAAATTATTCAGGGAATTTGCTCGACTTTAGATCATTTTGCACAATTTACCCAATACGATATAGGCTAGAATGCATTTGATGTAGCCTATTCCAAGGACGGCGATCGGGGGACGTGCCCCCCCCCCCCTTCGATTTTTTTTTTCCTGGGGGATCATCCCTCTCGATTTTCATAACAATATTATTTTGTTAGCATTTTCGATGGATTTTGTGTTCTGCGAACCTACATGTATATTCAACGGATATATATGATGAAAATATAGGGGAGGGGTTTCAGAGTCAGATTTTCCACTTTTTAACAATATTTTGTATTCTCGAGGCGTTTTCCCCCGCGCGAGGGTGTTATTATTTTGCCTCCGGTGTTTTTGACCCCCCCCCCCCTCCCCCACTCGTGACATGAAATCTCCCGTTGCTGAGGATTTCAATCAAATATGTAAGCTTCCGAAATGTTCCAACAAAAAAACAATCACTGAGACGAAATTAAAAGAAGAATCAAAATATATCAGACGATTTGTAAGTATACCTATTCACTCTTTTGCAAAGATCAATCGTATCTGCCTATACTGATAGTGTTGTAGGAACAAGCCGCATTATACATTTTGACGGCGTAGGCCTACAGTCAACCACAAACAATCATATCTTGCATATCAAATCGAACACCATAGTACAGACGATGAGGTGTCAATGTCAAGTGGGTCTCCAAAAATATTGTACAGGTAAAAAGCGCCCTCTTTGGCAACTGGAAATACTGTTGTGTCGTAATCCTTATACCAACGTCAAGTTCATAGTCTTATAGCTTTCAAAATTACGTTTGTTCTGTTCAATTTGCTTGTTTTGCAACATCATGATGTCGATGCCGTTAGCAGCAAAAGGGTGAAAATCACAATTATTACACTTTAACGAGAGAAGAGGCCCTGATGCTGAAGTAGTAAAGTGGCACAATTGTGATTTTACATCTTCGTTGTTAACTAAACATATCCCGAGATTAAAACAAGCAAACTGAACAAAACAACCGGATATTATTGAAAGCTAAGACTGCTCCCTTAACGTTGATGTAAACATCATCACAATTGCTTTCTGATTGCTAAAGAGGGCACTTTTCACTTGCACAACTGTTTTGAGAGAGGCTGTACTAGATTTATTGCTTTTAGCACGATATAATAGTTGTCTATCAATGAATGAATAATTAATATAGATAATTTGGAGTTGGTCAAATGTCAATTTGGAATTTTTGACTGATCGATGTATTCAAGATGTTGGAGAAAGGGCAGTCATTTTTTTGCTCCAATCACCATCGTCATGGGCTGAGTGGTTGTCATAATTATTTCATTTTAAACAAAGACGTCTGGAACTACATTAAAGGCACTGTATAACAATGTTTCCAGTTTAAAAAATATGAGCTACATGATTCCCATGCTACTAGTGTCTTTGATACAGTCTAAAAATGAAGCCCTGAAAAAATTGCAGTGTAAAACAATCACTAAGTGCTTTATAAAAGTGAAAATCATTGAGAGACCGTTCCAGCTTTTCTCCATAGACTGCTGTGTTGCAAAATTTTCTATCGCCCGATATAAAATTAATGTGCCAATTTGTATCTGCACATATTGTACTAGTGACAGCATAACTGTCCAAACGTTTGTGTTCTAGGGTGTTTATTTGTCCATTCAAACACTGTCAGATATGTCAGATAGCAAAGTTCGACAATTTTTTAAACGGGTCTTCCACAGTGTTATATAGTGTCTTTAAGCAAAGTGGCAAAATGGTTTCCGAACCCTCGCACGATTGATCAATTTCATACATTTTGAACTCGGAGTTCGACTTTGGAAGCATACATGCATACACGCCGAATTCACTATACATACTGAATTTTTAATAACACCGTCATCGATTATCAATAAAACAAATGTGCCTTGTAGTTGTTCTAACGCGACCTACATGTAGTGTAACTGTATCTTTTTAAGAGTGAGTGTGCAAATGGAGCACTATTATAAAGATACAAGGAATTGGTGGCAATTTGCTACAAGACTTTCCACTATAAAGTTGAATCGTATTGTAATTTACCACTAAGCATTGCATTTTTTTATTGGACGGTCCAATGTCTGTATGCATATACTTTTAGAAAAAGTATCTGTGATGTTTACAGACTTTTGACAATAAAAAGCAATAAATAGCTCTAAACTATCAATCGTGAAAAAATATCACGTTGGAAAGTCGTGCAGCAAATCGCCACAAATTTCCCGTATTTTTCAATGGGGTCAACCTCTATCAGAGTCATTGATTCAATGCTGATAATAAATGCTTGTTCCCCTTCCCCAATCGTATTTTTAAATTTGTGTTTAAAGAACGGAAACATTGTGCCTTTGGGTTAAGGTTGTCGATTATGCAATAAGATGACAATTTAATCAAATTAAATGAGCAAACAGACGAAAAAATAAGTAGATAAATGAATGAAAACTGTGAAATTATACAAAGGGATGACTGCACAATTATGTTTTTGCTATGTTTTCGCCGTAATTTAGATATATTCCTATCTATATAATGTGAATATTACTTTTTATATCCATACACATAATAGAATCAAAATGCCGCAAAAGCTAGTTTCTTTCATTATTGGTAATCCTCCGCATCATTTCAACGTAATGTTCTCCATCTGCTTCTTTTCAAAATCATATTTTAGAGATTAAGTGTAGAATTTAGTAGAAGTAGCTTTTAACCTGCATGTTTATGTTCAGATAATTGTGGTAAAGTGCATCATTTGTGAACGCAATAAACCGAAGATCATTGTGTCAAAGTGGTGGAAATCCATTTTCCGCATGGGGGGGGGGGGGCAAAAGTTATAAAATGTTTGGCAGCCATTTCAGACTTTTGTCTTTGTGAAAAAATGCTCCGGATATGTAAATTGCCATCAGTGTTTAATCGATGCCTAAACTACAGTCTTCAAACTGTTGCGAAACAATTTAACGATATGAACACAATTAGACCGATTAGATTAGAAATAAATTGCATATTACAGTGCATAAAATTGACTCTTAATTGCGTAATGCCGGTCGATTTGGACTCAATTTGTCTCCTATACAGTTGGAAGGGTCCGCCGCCACTGGATCAGGTATTAATCACATCTTGCCGTTATTTCATTGTGAAAAGGTCCAAAAATTATGATTACGACAAAAACCCCGCGGAAAAAAACCCTGTACAAGAGTTAAACCTTAAGGGGTGCATTTTGTAAAGAGAAAAAAGGAGTAAAAATTTCAAGTGAACGTGGGTGAAAATGTGTGAATTCCACGTTTTGAAGGTGACCTCGGTGGCGAACCAATGATCTCTTAGGTTATCCTCAAAAAAATCACTATTTCAGTCTTAATCAACTCTGAATTAAATGTTTTTGTCCTTGTTCAAAACTTCGCCATTTTTACTCATTTTTAAGAAAGTACCCAATAGGCACCAATTTGATAAGACTTTATGGAGTCTTAAATAAATACGCTAAATATAATTCCTCATCGACTATGTCATAATTGACTTGTGTACTTACCCGCAGCACAATTAAATAGTAGTCCTAGTAGAAACACGTGTGATGCCTTTGGAATTAATGAAATACAGCGACAATTAATGTTTTTACATTTTATTGATTCGACTAGTTGAGTGAATGAACGATTTGAAATATCGCTCAAAACGGCTTCAACCGCTCCAATTAGCTCTAAATGATTTTTGTTTATATCAAATGGTGTGTATTTGAAATTAAGTCAGTTAAAATGAGTTTAAGTTAACACGAGTGCGTATATACGTTAACTTAAATAGATGAAAACTTTGAATGCTTGAATATTTATTGGGGAAAAATAACATTCAGAATATTAATTTAATTACAATCTTGTCCGTGTTTAGAAATTCGAAATATGGATGCGACAACCAACACATACACTGAGCTTACAATAAAATTAGTGACGAAATTATGTTGTTTTTTACCTCTTTGTTACAATACAGTATCGACTCATGACATTAAAGCCAGACAAGGTTATGTGCCAAGTACGAACTGCAGATTTCAGAAAATATTAATTGAAGATGTATACTGAATACTTTGATAAGACCAACACATTCTCCATCTTTCCATCTCTTTGTTTTGAATTGATTTTTGTTTTTCTGCCCATAAATTTATTTTGGGGGAATGACACTTTTGAGGTAGATTGGTTGGATCATCATTTCGATGTACACGGATATCAGCCGTAATTATTTTTTATTTCAACTTACCATTTTACGATGAACAGATCTTGAGGTAGTCAGGAAAAATCGCGAGTAGCATGTTGACTATTGAAACGCCAAGCGACGCAATTGGTTATGCATCGATAGGAATCAATTCCGCTTCTAACCGGCGGTGATATTTTTTAGTTCATGATCACTGAGATTCTGAGAATGAACTGAGCGCGCTGTTCACTCTGTGCGTCACTAGTGGCATTGTTGTGTGCGCATGCGTACAAACACTACCATGGAAACCAATACTCATCATGATCCTAAATATTTTCCCCACGTCGGTTTATTTGAGTTATTTCTCAAGTTCGAGCCCAATGCCCGCCCGGCATTAATGTCCTTCAGCAAGACATGTTTAATCTGCTTTGCTGCTCTCCACCCAGGAGTATAAATGGGCATGGTAGGGTGAGAATGACTTGGTTTGTCTGGCTTGATGCGCCTCCTTGGCAGCTCAGCTAGGTATAGTCTTCAAGGAGTGGAAATGGTGAAACTGTATCTCAGTGACTAGGGTATATTCAAGCGCATAGAGACTGATTTCATCGGTATTCCCTGTATGCGCTATATAAGAAAGGATTATTATTATTATTATTATTATTATTATTATTATTATTATTATTATTATTATTATTATTATTATTATTATCATTATTATTATTATTATTATTATTGTTATTATTATTACTATTATAATTATTATTATTGTTATTATTATTTGACACCTACCCATCCCCAATTGGATGTAATTTTCTCCATTGGTATCTCAATCGATGACAAGGCAATGATAAAAAAATAATAATTTTACGATAATTACTATAATTGAGACCCAAGTTGTAAAAGAAGCTATTTCAACTGTAAATTACCGCATCCTTGGGGTTAGTGAATGTTACAGACACAGCATATCTTTGGAACTACTTTCTCCATTTTACTTACATTTCGAGCGTACTCTCTAAAATTAATGAGTGAAAATATTCACTCTTTGAGGAGTGAATTTCGAGTGAATTTGGAGTGAAAATGTCTTTTTCATTCATTTTGGAGTGACCTCAGGGATCACTCGGAGATTTCGAGTGATCCCTGAGGTCACTCCAAAATGAGTGAAAACACACATTATTTTTCACTCCAAAGTCACTCCAAATACACTCGAAACTCACTCTTTTTTTGAAATTCACTCAACGAGTGAATATTTTCACTCATTATTTTTTAGAGAGTACATGCACCTTTGGTATGTGTATTACTTTTTCAAATTATATGTTTTTATTATTTTTCATTATGAGGTTAGTTTGGTTAAATGTTTTGAAATACTTTTTATGACAAAATCCTTCCATAATTGACACACGTTTTAAAAAGATTTAAAGCTGAAGCCGATGGCGTTTCAAATTATTGTTCACTGATATTTGACTCATTATTTAATCTCAACTTCTTTACAACAGAGGGATTTATACCACACTAGGCGGTCAAATCATTCCTACTATCGCATACATACATACACGCACACACACACACACACACACACACACACATACACTTTCCTTTCACAGACACACTTGACCTTAACACAGACTGTATTTTCATATGTACTCTCATATCACCTAGCGCATTTAACCTAATTATTCCCAGTTATAAAACAAACTAATGCTTACTCACACTTGAACACATACAAACACAGCATACACATCCCATAAAAATCACAACTCACTTACACAATCACACACACACACACACACACACACACACACACACACACACACACACACACACACACACACACACACACACACACACAC
>JZLH01S0046429.1:11771-23031 GCA_001188425.1 Eucidaris tribuloides
GACGCACCTGCGTGTGTGCCGTGATTTTTCTGTGACTTTTTTTTCTTATTTTTTGCGGCTGAAAGGTGGGGGGGGGGGCATGGCCCTAGTATGCCCCCCTGGCTACGCCAGTGAGTTGGGGGAACTTGGAGTATTGTATTTTTGTATTGTATTATATTTAGTTTCCATCAATTAAAAAAACAAAAAACATGTACAAATATCAAATTCAGTATATATAAAATGTAAAATGTGCTGATCAGTTATCCATCGGTGGTCGTCTACCGAAAAATCGTGAGTTCCGGTCTAGCTTTGATTGGTTCCAATCGGAATCAGTCTGTAATATTCTGTAATTCGTGAGGGTTTTGAATGGTTGAAATTAACAATCTTCCGGGGGCCGCTCCCTGGACCCCCGGCATGTGGCTCGATCTGTTCCTGCACCCAGTTAGGGGCTCTATGGCGGGCTCTTGGACCCTACCCGGAGGGGGCTTTGCTCACGGTGTACGCTTCACGCACAGACGGGTCAATCGGGGGAATTATTTTCTTGCCCCCCCCCCATCCCGAATTCCTGTGCACGCCACTGTTAAATAGATCGCGTACACTTGACTGAACAGGCATACTGCTTTCATGTTGAACCACATTTCATGCCATTTCTCAATTCAGTAATTTCCCCTCTTTTAATGGAAATAAGTTATTAATATAACTTTGAAATGATCACTGAACAATTCCACGATCATTTACACGTTTTTAATGTGTTTCTTTTTGTTAAAACATATTTAAACAATGTACAAAATCTACATCATAATAAACGTGTATAGAGGTACAAAAGCGAATTTGTGACATTGCAGAAAAGTCATAACTAAGGTTTGACACAACCAAATAAAATTAAATAAATTGTATTGAAATTGATGATCTTTTGCCTCTGTGAAAATACCCAACATTACTGTTGTATGTGATTTCCATGTAATAAAAATAATTTCCGCTTTTATCATTTTTGAGACACACTGTAAACTTTACGGTACAGACTTTTCTTCAAAATTAGGATCTTTTGTGGTTTGAGTTTCATGATTATGTTGGACCTACTTCACATTTTGAGCTTTGACCCGAAACGTAAACATGTTCACAAATACATGTATCATCAACACGAAAAAAATCACATGAATATATAGACACACACAAAACACACCCAAAACACACACACACACACACACACACACACACACACACACACACACACACACACACACACACACACACACACACACACACACACACACACACACACACACACACACACACACACACACACACGCACACACACATACACACAGACATAGACACATGCACACACACATACACACAGACACACACAGAAAAAACAAAGATGCACACACATACACAGACACAGACATACACAGACACATGCACACACAGACACATACAAACAGACACAAACACAGACACAAACACACATGCACACAGACACAGACACACAGACACATGCATGCACACACACGTACATAGACACACACAGACAGACACAGACAAACACAGACACATGCACGCACAGACACATACACAGAAACACACAGACACATACAGACACATACACGCATGCACACAGACACACAGAGACACACGCATGCACACACACAAACACACACTCACAGACATATGCACACATTGCAGATAAAAATCACTGAAAAAATGTTTTCTGTCATTTAAATACACACTTTTTTGCTTCTGCTGATGTGTATGGTCTATGCCCCAGACACATCAATATTCCCATTCACACCAGTCAGTGTGGTGGTGTAGTTGAAAGTTTTTGACCTCAAGTCAAACACCCCCAACCCCTATTGCCATAAGTGGTCCAATACACAATGTTGTCATAGACAACAAGGTGCCGTGGATAGCCTCGTGATGAATGTAGCTGTGTATGATGCCTGTCACCATCAAGGCTGATGTATCCAATTGATCCAATAAATCCTTCACCGCACCAATACAAGCGGGAAGCTGAGTCATGACAAAGACAGAAAATCATCTTGTTAATTTAGGTGAACAGAAACATGTACATGTCTATGTTAATATCATGATCTTAAATCTGTTTCAAATACACTGTTGCTCATAAAGGTTGGATTTTTTTCTACAACTTTTCGGAAACTGTTGACAACAAAATGAATCATTCTTGTAAGATAGAGCTGATGTATTTTAATGTTTTTATTGGTAAACTTTTCTCCAACATATAAAATGCAAAATAAGATAATAATCATTTTATACAAACTGTATATTCTGGTTTAAACCAGAAATGGCATTCAGACGATGGAATCCTTGTAAGAATATGCAATTTTTCGAGAAATGTTAACCCTTTATCAATTTTACAGGAAACAAAAATATGCTGATATTTTCTTATCAACATGAAACACTATTCTTTATAATGTTATTCAGTCACTTTATATCGAATATGCCCCCCTCTGACACGGATCAATGCGTCCACACGCCTGGTCATACTGTTCACAATGTTGTTGATGCTCTCCTGGGGCAGTGCATCCCACTCTTCGGTCAGTGCCTGGCTTAACTGCTGTAATGTTTGAGGAATAATGTTCCTCCATTTGATGGCTCGGCCAAGGCATCCCAGGCGTGTCGATGGGGTTCAATATCAGGGGAACAACAGCGCCATGGCATCGTGCTTGCACTCCTCGCGTCAAGAAATTCTCTCACTCAGAAGCGCCCTTATGTGGTCTTGCGTTGTCGTCTTGCTAGCTGGAAGTTATTTCCATAACGCCTCTTGCCATATGGAAGACACTGGGTCTCCAGGCATCACGGTTAGACGACGGCGTTGACGTTTCGCTCGTAGCAGTCCATGCGTTTTTCCGCCATAGTGTATTCGGCCAATAACATTCACTGGCCTCACCTCCTGGATGGTTTCAATCGGACGCATGTCATCTCTGAGGTTCTCGCCACGTAATCGCCGAACCCTCTATCTGCCAGTCCTGACGTCTAGGAATGTAACGGCCTTTTCATCTGTAAAGATGACATGTCGCCCATGGCCAAGCTGCCATCTCCTGTGGCTCCTAGCGCCATTGGAGTCGGAGCAACTCTTGTGTCTGACTGTGAGACAGTGAACTTGGTCATTCGTCTGCTCGTAGTCCCGGTGAGCAATCTCCTGTTCAGCCAGTTTTTGCGTGAAACGCACTCCATGGTGTATTCCCCACAAATGGCAGAGCGACTCGCTGGCTTTTTTCGTTCCATGCGGCCATGCTTATATCAGTTGCCGATCATCCCGTCTAGATGTTCTTGCGGTCGTCTGGAGATTCTTTGGCCCACATAATCCTCTTCTCGATATCGTTTGAGGATTCTGGAGACAGAACTCTGAGCTATCCCAAGGGCATCCGCAATCTCGACTTGCTTGTGTCCATTGTTTCGAAGTGCAAGCACCCTCTGACGCATTACAAGTGGCATTGGACCTGGCATAGTGTGAGGAGACACTGTGTCAAATTTGACGGAAAATGATTAAGCCAACACAGTAAACGAGGTCTTAACACACGTAGACTTTCCGCTAGAAAAGGACACCAAAATGACAGCAAAGAAAATGCCTTGCCTTTCATAGCGCCAAACAAAAGGCCGCGACACGTGGTGGAATGTATTGCATGACTGACTTTTACTTTAGCAATACTAATTCATTATGCAATCGATGCACTTGGTCAAAAATGGCTACTTAAGCATTTAAATGAGAACTAAGAAAGAAATGAATCTACAGTGTGTCCCAGAAAAAATGGTCCGATCGGAAATTATTTTTTTAGGATAAGAAAATCACATATATCCGAGTCAAGTTGGGTATCGTCATAAAGCCAAAAGACCATACTTTTCAGTGCAATTTATTCCATTTCATTTAATTACGTCAATTCTGAGATATGAAGAGCTCGTTTCCAAAAGGGACTAGATCCACTTTTGATGAAAATTTAGTTATTGATATCATACCATTACTCAGGTAGGTACCTGTCCTTGAGCAAAAGTTTTAACCTCAATTATGAAAGCAACCATAAGAAAATGCACTTTCTAATATCACTTTTCCATAGGCGCCTGTACAAAATCCTGTAAACAAATGTCTTTTTCTCTGAAGTAACAAATATGGATGTAGTTCCTTTTGGAAATAAACTCTTCATATATTGAATATTCTGCAATGACGGAAAATCGCTTTTGTCCCACTATATGTAGATCTTGCACGTTGTTTAAGCTATCTTTTTACAAAGAAACCATTAAATGGCATGGAAATTATCGTAAAATTGTTCAGTGTTCATTACAAACATATTTCAAACACTTTGAGGTTGTTTTTGTTCTATTATTTCCATAAGAAATTGTAAACCTTACATTAACAAAGAAGATGTTCATGTGCGTTGCAACATGAAAACAGTGTCAGTGTGAATGTTCAATATCGGGATGGCCGCACAGCAGCGGCCTTACTTTTCTCCTGAGGAGTTAGAGATTATAGCCTTTTAACATCACGAAACACAAAGTATAGCATAATTTGTTAAGGATAAATGTTTATGTGGGTTCTTTCATTATTGTTTTCATAATTTAAGTTGTTAATTAGTTTTGATATTCATTGTAATTAACACATACTGTTTTTAAAGTGTCATTGTTGATTTTCACCATCAACACGAAAAGTGGGACAAACGCGATTTTGCCTGACTGCACAAAAATAATTATAACTTTTGATTTATAAAAGTAAATTAGATGGGACTGACTTTATCAAAAAGAAAATTTATTTTGTTTTCATATGATACCAAATACACATACCTCTTGAGAAAAGAAATTACCTTAAATAATTTTCTCCCGATTGGACCATTTTTTCTGGGACACACTGTATAAAAAAATATACAACCTTTATGAGCAACAGTGTAATACACAATTATAAAATGAGGGGGTATTATGACCCCCCCCCCCCCTTCAGATCTCGGCCGCAGATCGCGCATGCGCATAGAGCTGGATGTAATCTGCAAGATTGTATCATTAGATTTTCATAAAATACATATTTTATATTTTTTAATAATGTATTATGCAAATTTATGAATAAAATCATATTTTTTTGCTTATAACTCACTTAAAATAGCTTGTAGAATGCCACGTTTGGGTGAAAATATTCTTTCTGACATTTCTAACATTAACCTACAAAAAATTGCCGAATTAGAATTAATTTGATATTTTATTGTTTTCTTAGTTCGACCTTTTGTTTTTTATTGTTTTTTAGATGAACTTTGTCGATCATAAACAGCACAGAATTAACCCATTTCAACCAGTAAAATTAGAAATAATCATACATTTATGATTTTTGGCTGAAAACATTATTTGCATTGATTTTGTACACAAAATCACGTGTTTGAGCAATTTTGGAGGTTACATACATGTATGAAAAGTCGCGTAGCGTCGTAATAGGCCGGGGGCCCAGGAGGTTTATTCAACCGAAAAGGGAGCAGGCACTGACCTCATAGCAAGTGGCATCGACACGTGGACATCACAAAAATGCATTGGCTGCCATGGGTCTTATCGTTGTGGCCTTCCCGCCGAAATCAGCCTAAATTAGCAATATTCAGTCGCTATTAGCATAGGAGCCCCTATGTAAATAATGTTGCTTATATTAAGTCGAGGAAGCCTGAAAAACAAACGGTAATACAACTTTTCAGGGAGTTATTCTATGAAAAGGAATCCATTTATGATTATTAGTTCTATTTTAAAAGTAGCTTCAAAGTGACTTAAATAGCTTTTTACAATATGAGCTAATTTCATAAATGCATCGATGTTGGCAGTAGATGGCACAAATATACCATGTAAATTGACGTGGAAAAGTTTCAAGTGCAAGCTTTGGTTTCTTGATTTGGTGATTTAGATGGGTATTGACATAAATCCAGCTAGTACCATCACTTGACAAGCCTTGGAATTATCTTCATTAGCCTAATTAGACATCAATCAGCTAATTAGTATAGATAAATGTCTCGCTGTTAGAGCCGGGGAGCGCAGGCGCGATAAAGTCATACTGAAAGCGGCAAGCAAGTGACTGCATAGGGAAGTTGCCATTGAACCATGGAACAAAAAAAAATGCAATTCTTTGTTTTTGATTGGTGTTTTTAGATAAGTATTGAAGTTAAATCTGAGCTTGTTTGCCCACTTTGGCAGCCATTGGGTAATTATCTTCATTAGCATAAGATTACATAATCAGCTAATTAGTATTCTCGTATTAGAGCAGAGTGATTGTTGGCGGGGATCTATGTTATTCAACTCGAATTGGAGAACAAGCAACTGACTCTTCATAGGACAGTCGACAAAAACGTATTGTCGCCGGGTGTCTTTGCTGGCATTTGGCCAAAATCAGCCTAATTAGCATATTCAGCTAATTAGCATAATTTCATATGTTAATATGTTGCTCTCATGTATTATAATAATAAGAGCCTGTAAAACACACATTAAAATTTTTCAGAGAGTCTTCTATATAACTAGAAATCATTATGACATCAGTTTATTTACAAACACTTCAAGTGACTTAAATATTAATAATCCTAATTACCATAATAGCTAATTTGCGTAATGCAAAAAGGTTCAGTAGATGGTACGCTAAATACAATGGTACGTGACCTTGGAAGGTTGTTAGTTCAAGGTATGTTGATTTGGTGTTTTTGATGGTAGTTCAGTTTGGTTTGTCACACTTTCATAGCCTTAGATTATTATCTTTATTAGCTAATTGCACTAATTAAATTAATAAGTAGAATGTCTCGTGTTAGGACGCAGACGGTGGCATAAATAGCGGTGGATCCAGCGGTTGATTCAACCAAAGAGACAAGCACTGACCGCTGTAAGAGTAGGCATGGGATTGTGGACATCACAAAAATACATTGCTCTCTGGGTCTTATCCTTCACACCTCGCATCAAAACAAGCCTATATTAACATACATCATCTAGTTGCAATACTGACAATATGTTGCTAATTTTACTTTAGAAAGCCTGAAACTAGCGATATTCGTGACTTTTCAAGGTTTTATCAATGACAAAGAGAAATTGATTAATTACAACAGTTTCATTTTTAGTAGCTTCACGTGAATTTAATTGCTGTTACAAATAAATGAGCTAATTTGCATACTTACAATGTTTCAAGTAGGATGTATCATGTACATGACCTGAAAAGTTATCTAAATAACAAGATTTTTTTTGGTTAATTTTGTATTTTAGGTGTGTATGGAAGTAAATGAATGCTTTCCCTTTCCACTTTGGCGTTTAGCATAATCAGTATAACAGATGAAATGTGTTTCTAAGCTCAATCCGGAAGCCTGAAAACAAGAAATAACAACAGTTTCAACGTTTTTTCTATGACGAGGAATACCATTTACAGTGTATATGACACCAATTTGTTAATTTCTTAAGTAAAATTTTGATACAATTTAGTCCAGTTAATCGTCGGACACGGGCGACTACCAATCTGTGGGGAGCGCAAAAAAATCTTGGGGAGTGGCTGATTAAGGGGAATGTATAAAAATCAAAATCGGATGCAATTTCCTGTCTATTTGCATTCTTTGGCAATTTATAGCCTAGTCAATAATAAGAATTATTATTATGAGCTAATTTAGGCATTTACATTTTTCATTGTTTTATACTAGAAAGATATCAAATTGGGTAAACTCAGGGCCCTGGGAACGATTTTTTGCCACGCCGGGGTTGTGCTGAGATATATATGCGCTAAGCCAGGGCGGCGCCAGAGTAAATATATCATGTCTGGAGTGACTGGCCGGGGGGGGGTGGGTAGGGGGGGGCTCGGCGGAAAACTTTTCGTGCCCGCCCCCAACAAAAAAAAAAATCAGCGCGGCCCCACAATTTGAAAAAAAAAAGGTTGGCAGGCCGCCTCCTGTCGCCGTGGACGATAGCATTAATGCTATGCATGCAATGACATGCGACGAGTTTTTGCAGGGGGGTTGGTGGCACCCCCCTGAACTCCAAGTTTCTGGGAGTGTTGCAAGTGCCACCCCCAGCATCCCCGCTGCCTAAGGGCCAATGGGTAAACTGTTAGATGACAACAGAAATAATATGGTTCTTATCTTTGCTTTCTTGGCAGAACTAGCTCATTTATAGAAAATAGGCTATTTAAGTCACAAGAATTATTTGAATATAAACTGGTATCATAAATTAGTCCTTGTCATGGAAAAACACCCTAAAATCCTATTTATCGTGTTTTCAAGTTCCCTGAATTAAAATGCTACATGTAAATATTACATATTTAACATTTAACATATTATACGCTAAAAAGACAGATCTTGGCCAAAAGGCCAAAGATGAGACCTGGGAGCAATGCATTTTTGTAATGCCTATGCCAACTTCCAATGAGGTCAGTTGCTTGTCTCGATTTCCTGGGCCCTCGCTCTAACACATTGCATATATTATAATAATTAGCTGATTAGGCCAATCTAGACATTTTGTTCAAGTTGGCTACTAAGCTTGATTTAAATCAATACTTAATCTACACACAAAGTTGGTACTTAAGAACTTTTCCAGGTCATGTACATGGTATATGGAACCATCTAATGAACCTTTGTACATATGCAAATTACCTCATTTTGGTAATTGGGCTATTTAAGTCACTTGAAGGATTTGAAAAATATAAACTAGTGTCATATATGGATATTGTACCTATGCTAACTAGCTGATTATGCTCATTAGGCTAATGAAGATAATTAGCCAAAGCTGCCAGGGTGGCAACCAAGCTAGATTTACTTCAATACCCATTTAAATTACCAAATCAACAAAGATTGCAACTTTTTACATTTTGTATGCAAACGACAATGTGGTATTTTACATGAAATATTCAAGACATTAATAGGTATGGGGGGGGGGAGTATTGAGCTTGTAAAGTTAAGTGTTCTCTGTTTGCGTAAGAACTAAGATCTACATGTAAGAAGTATTTATATTTTTTTTGACATTATCAGTGATTACAGTATCTAGCTGAACCTTGAGAAAATAGGGTTGTAATTGTCTAATACATGGAGTCATGTTCCCGTGTGTGTCCTGTAAACTCTAGAATCCCTAATAAGATTTTATTATATTTATTCTACTCCAATGCCTGAATTTACCAAGAAAAACAACCCAGTATAAACATTACAGTGTTCGTGTATTGTACTTTAGCAGTTTAGATATTTCGACAAAACATGACTTTTGAAGTTAGAACATTGCAGCACTGGCTGTTTCTAGCTCTACTCAGTACAACGCCAGTTTAGCTTAGTTGACAACAGATATATCTCAATTACAAGTTAGTTAAGCTCAAGTCCAAGCAGTTCAACTGAGTTACAAACAATTTGCTTCGATTACAACAGATGACTCATTGGGCAAAGAATGTGACCAAAAACGTTAGGTTGTGTCCAACAATGTAGACTATCACAGAAAGTGTTGATTCTCTACTTAATCATGATGAACAATATAAAGGGAAATAAATCTTCTGCCTCTTATCTCACTATACTGCCAATAAATTAAACTCTATAATGTACAAATGAAGTCAATAAAGAAACACAATCATAAATACTATCTATTAGCTTAAATATTATGTTATCATTTAATCGACAACTATTGAAATTACTAACTGAACTTCTGCAATAAAATTAAAAATGACTAACATTATACATTTACTTTACTTTGGTGTTCAATCATTACATGATTTCACATATAAGAAATGCTTATATACTGCAGGATTATTGATAAAAAGTACATATCACATTTGAGTCTCATTTCCACAAATATTGAACTAAAAGTAAAATATATGTGTTATCTTAAACACCGAAATCAAATCCTTGCACGCCTAGTTTATCCACTGAAGACTATATTGAACATACTCCGGCTGTATCGATGGAACAATGTGTGTTATTTAAAACAAATCCTCTTCCAATGGATAAAGGGATTGGTCTATCCATCTATAGAATTTTTGTAAGCTACAATTTTAATTATATTCACTCTCTTTCGAGCATCTGAATATCCAGCGTGCACTTGTAAATTTGAAGCATTGAGGTAGTTGAATGGTCATGGAACTCAGTGAACCAGACAATCGGACTGACCTTTGGACTCTTTGCATCCTGATTGTAAATATATCCATTTGCACATCAGCAGCCTGATTCAAAAAAAACAATTATGTCGAAATTGTAACAATTAGATCAATCACTTATACAAAATTTCTTAGAAGCATCCATAGGAACATACCCATTTGATTCACAAAACTATACAGCGTTATCAAAAAAATAGTACCTTCAGAAAAAATTTATTACGCATAATATATCATGACTAGAGATAATTTTTTGATATAATTTATTTTACCTGGACCCTAAGCTATCGATACACTATGATATGAAAGTATTTCACGCATGACTGACACAGCCACTTTTGTCCAATAAGCCAAAAATGCATTTGCGCACAAATTGTGTTCTTATATTCCAATGTTGATGCCCTCACAAGACCGTGCTGCAGAAGCTCTCGACCTGATTTGCACAAGACTGAATCCTCACAAACTCAGAAAATGTAATATCAATTTTGAGGCAAAAAAGACAAAAATGAACAATGATTCAGAGTACCACCCCCTAAAAAAAGGAAAAAATTTCATTTCAAGCAGATGAACTGTAACTGAAGAAAATACATTTTCTTGATTTTTGAAAGGGTATGGGTTGTTGTCAATACGAAATCATTGCTTCATTTTTTCTACATTCTAAATCCTCATCATGCTCAGAGAAGATCTATATCAATTCTGTGACAAGAAAGATCAAAAATAAAGCAATAATTTCAGAATACAATATACCAACTCCAACCACTGAAAAGAAAGAAAATGCATTTTTTTTTAAATTCACAGCTTCTTCTTTGCAAACATACATTCTCTTCTTTTTATGGTGTATATCTGAAATCATTGCTTCATGTTTGTCTTTCTTTTTGTCACAAAATTGATATTAGCTTCTTCTCTGAGCATGCTGAGGATTATTTTTTTTGGATTCAAATTCTTGTCACATCCAGTGAGAGCCATCTGCCGCCACCCGGTTGTGAGGCATTAAACACTTGAATTATAACAACACACTTCTGTGCCAAATGCATTTTTTGCCTAATTGACCAAAGTGGCCTGTGCTCACTCAGCGTGAACATACTTTCAATACCAATATGTCATCATATAGCTTAGTTCCACGTAAAATATTCATATCAAAAAATAATCTCAAAAATACGAAACAATTTTAATAATTTTTTTTCTAATTCTACTTTTTTGAATACAACGCTGTATAGACAT
>JZLH01S0046439.1:35400-47681 GCA_001188425.1 Eucidaris tribuloides
ATTCATTGGTGGTTGCTGTCGCAGCTCCAGATACAATAGTTACTTGCCCGTGCCTACGTCTAAATTGGCTTTTTGCTACTTGGGCTACGCTCTTAAGTTTGGGAACAAAATAACCTTTTTTAAAATAAGAATGGAATGATTTGTAAAAACTTTTTTTTTTAATAATTTTTTTCTTCACATAATCATTAAAATATAGATTGCGCGTTTTAAAAAGTGTTGATGTCATATTCACAAATTTTTCTGCCAAATCTGGCTAAAATATCCATGTTTTTAAAAGCAAGAGATTTCACAGTCGGGACAAAATAGGAACAAAAGGCAGAATTTCTGGGTCGCAAACTTGCTATGAAAGCTTACACTAACTTATTTTGATGATGTTTATTGATATGTTGTCAAGAATTGATTTCGTATTAAGCTGTAATAACCCACACACAAGGTAAGAGAAGGGGTCCTTTCAAACGAAACTTCAAATTGCTTAATAGATTTCCATGTAGGCAACCGCATAAAACATAGTGGTAGTAGTTGCGCCAAAGATGTTATACTACCCAGACTCGCGGGCAATT
The DNA here is from genome assembly GCA_001188425.1 of Eucidaris tribuloides. NCBI lineage: Eukaryota > Metazoa > Echinodermata > Echinoidea > Cidaroida > Cidaridae > Eucidaris > Eucidaris tribuloides. The sequence goes on from JZLH01S0046439.1 coordinate 35,961, forward strand.
GTTGACTTAGCCGTCCACTTCACTTCCACAACACATGACATCCTCGACGTCACCTAAACGCGCGCACGCAATTGATATCAAGCGCTTGAATAACATGCACGGCTCACACGTGGCCGTTAAGCCATAGGAAATAGCCACGTAAATTTTAAGGCACCCAACTATTGCCGCGACAGTAAAATGTAATCCGCTTAAGTTATCTTTGCAGCTTATGAAGAACAACTGACCGGAGCGTTTATCGTTAAAAGGTAATTACAAATTTATATGCTTTGTATTTTTAATTTCAACATTCCATAAAAAATTTGTGTTCTGGCAGCAAACAGCGGTCGCAAAACAACCGCTACCCCGCGATATATTGGCAAAGGAACCAGTTTTCGCATACAGGAGACTCCCAGCGCCCCCCCCCCCCGCCCCCCCCCCCCCCCCCCTGTCGTAGCGTCACAGCATGCTGTTTTAGCTGATACTATGTGTGTCTAACTTGAAGCAATATCACACATTTTATTAAAAACGCAGTGAATGCTGCCATTTTGCATACATATATTGATTCATATTGGGGCCAGTTTTATGCGTCTTAATGCTTTCCTGCAAATGGTTTGAAATAGAGTAAATATATATTAGCATAAAATTTCAATTTTGAAAAAAAGCGTTAAAAAACTCACATTTTTGGCGCTAAGTTGCTGTTCAAATTTTAGCGGCAATTCAAATCAAGTGTGGTATCAATCTTGTAGAAAATTTTAAATGTCTCTTAAAATAGTACCAAACTCATGGTATATAGGAGGTGAGGATTCCTAATCAAAATCATCTCTAAATTTGCTCAATATAGGTTTCACATGGCGGCCATTCTTAGAAAAATGGCCCATAACCCACCATTGCAGGACAATTTCACGTGGCCCCGCGTTTTTTTATTTTCTGATCAGGACACACCCTCAAGGAATATCCATGCCTAATTTCGTGCTTTTTATCACCAATTTGAACGATTCGACCCAAAATACGCAGTTATACGCCTCCACTAATTCAAGTCTAGCTACAGATAATATAGATGTCGCATGATTTTTTTGTATAGATTTTCCAAGGGATCTCAAAGTGATCTTTCGCTTATCATCCTTTTCCACTAGCAGAACAGATTAAGCGGGAGTATGATGCATTACAATATTCATAGTATCGGACAACGATGATCTCGCACATCAAATAAGATTTCTATTGAGAACGGTTACACTGCGCTGCATTGATTGTCATATTGTTTGATGCGAGAAATTGGAAAGTGTGTGAGACCGCACCCCTTATTTAAAATTTCAGACGATTTACCCCCACCTATGTGTAAATAGTGTGGGTATATTTTAATCTGCGAACATTTGTTTCCCGCATTTTTCTTAACTTGTATGGTAGTATTTACGAAAATCATTGAGAAAAATTAAATATTCTCAGTCGCTATGAAGGTTCGTTGTGAAGATCCTGGATCCTGTTTCGATAAATCTTAAAAAGTCTTTGTCACCATTTTGGCCAAAAATAATAAAGCCATTCCGAATATTGGCGACACAATTTTCGCCTTCTTAGATATCTCAATTCATTAATTCCAATAAGTAGAGCGATTCCGTGCTAAAAAGGCAATATTAACAACAGTTGATATGTGCTTTCGAAACAAATGCAGTAATAAAGGTTGAAAAATATGCACAAACAAACCACATCACGTTCTATTACCATTGTAAATATCACACTGATTTGTCAACTTCGCTCGCTAAAAGTGGTGACAAACGCCGTATTCGCCAAGCGAAATGGGAAGAAAGCAATGAAAGAGTAACCTATTACATTCCCGAACCTGTTTAGATGATTGTTACTGCGTGATAGTAATAAAACGGCTTTGCCTTAAGAGATGTTTTCATTGTTACGACTGTAGATGCTAAACACGCATCGAGAGGTGTGCGATTGAATGTAAATTTATCCAGCCGCCTTTTTTTCAGTACAGATTTAACACCTCGATAGCAGGATCCCGTTCCGCGCGTGTTTGCATACAGAAGTAATGTTCAACCCGCGACATTTGGACGGACATCGACAAATTGACACTCGAAAAGCATCGCCGTGACATTTACTTGAAATCTAAATGTGAATTGTGCCAGGGTCTGCGGAATGGACATAGGAATCAATCAAAATGTAAACCCGAACTCATCATAATACGTATGTCGTAAAAATCTCAATAGATCTGAAATATAGGAAAGATATTTTCCAACAAAATTTATGAGGGCAGGTGTAAACTTAATAGTGTTCATACGTTTTATATTTCTACATATCCTTATAGCGATAAATACATATAATATAATAATGAGATATAATGATGTAACAATATAATGACTGAACAATGACAATAATAATGACAATAATGATTAATGATATCTGCCTTCCCTATTAAGCACTCTTCTTCTCCCGCCTTCATCAACAATATATAGTTTAATCCAATTATATTTGTGTATCATGGAATAAACAGAAATTTATTTATTGTTATCGTTTAGTATTGTGTGTATGATAAGTATAGTGGAATGAATATTGTGCCGCAGTATAATTTATGTAAATGATGTATGTACATTAAAATGCCAACAGAGTTGAATTTCCCTTGTGGACAATAAAAGAAATGAATGAATGATGCAATGAATATAATTATGTGTGGCCATGGTATTGCAACATCTTTCGTGCGCTTCTTATTTAATGTCCTTGCTCTCACACACTATATGTTTGGGTATTTTTTGCTTTCGAAAATAAAATAAAACACACCTTATCTTTCTCTGGTCTGGAAAGGGTTCACATAACCGGGAATTAATTCACGGTTTCTCTTCTCATCTTCTTCAGGTTTTGCCAGGCATTAGGTAGTGATGTGCCATGTGAAAGGCTTCTGAGAGTAATAACATTCAGTTCTAATCTTCAGACATCAAGTGCTTCATCTTTTGTATACAATTTATTCAGCATTTACGCAAACGCCTTACCCTGTCGTAAGCGGAAACTCCATGGTAATATTTCCCGAAGATTTATTGTGTTGATTCCTATCAGCTTAATTGATAGGATAATTCTGAGTTCACGAAGTCGTTCCTAGCATAATAGCCAGAAGTAAATATTCAATTAAGATCACCAACGCACTCTCTGGTATCGCTAAAAAAAAAAAAAAGTTCCATAGTTTTAAACAATATTATTTTCAAACACAGTCTAAGTTACCAAAATCAATTATGCGATTTTATGTGTACAATATGTTTCAGCTATTATAAGAAAATGTATGCGTTACATACTACATTATGAAATATGCTTCCCAAATTACAGCTATCAATGACGTGCTTTCAAATATCAGATGAAAACAAATATCAGATTGAAAACAGGGGTGCAAGACATTACAACAAATGAAAAATCGAAAAATGGAGGTGGCAGGACACCTAGCCCAGGAGGTGTGCAAACAGAGTGAACTAATAGTAACAGACTGCGACACCAAGAAAACTTACACTAAGAAGAAGGGGGAGACAGAATAGAAGATGGAAAGGAGATTTTAAAGCACACTGTGCATTGCTGGCAAAGGACAGCCTCAAGATAGGATGAAATGGAGAATTGAAAGAAGAGGCCTTCTCCTGCAGTGAGCGAAATAGGCGAAGGCAAAGCAAGGCAGGCAAGGCCAAGGCAAGACGTTGTTCCTTTTCTTTTTCCGATATTCTTTTCCCTCATTTATTGCTGTTGTTCACTCCCCGATTCCGCATCATCTCCTTATAAATGAAAAAAAGTTAGTCCTATCGACCCTACGCCTGGCGCGCAACACCATTGTAAGATATTCCACAAATGACCTTGACCTTAGAACTTCCAAGGTGAAGGTTGAGACAAAACGGCACCAAATCAACTTTACGTAGCGGCCATTTCAAAGTCGGTGAATCCTGTTTTTTGAATTCCTGAAATTATTGATTTTTATTTGGTCGGGGATCAATAGGAAATTAATTTTGGAAAATCAGGAATAAGACAAGACAATGTGCATAGGCCCTAATAACCATTTGTCATTAATCTGGTGACGTGTCTAATGTCTACGAAACCCAGATTGAGGTCTGCAGAAGTTACACGGACAAACAGATACGAAATAGCATTGACTCGGGTCGTGCGAGTGATACAGTGATTTACAGTGATAAATGATTTTTTACTTATTTAACGGCCCCTTCAGGGACATAGAAGAAATACAGTTAATATCAACAATACTTACTTTACAACAAATATAAGATAAACATAAAAATATCAAATAATATAAAGCTCTTAAGCAAACAAGTAAAGGCAAAGAATCGATTAAAATAAAATTATATGGACTAATAAACACACAATAAAAGTGGTATTACAAATTTTGAACAATAAATCATTCGAGTCTCATTCACTTGATGATATCTTCGCAAGGCAGAATGATTTTTTTTCAAATGCGGTTCCTGAAACAACAGGTCCCGCTAAGAATCAAAGTGGATAAACTTGACGTTGACGTCACGATATTGTTAATTAATGTGTTAATAAATATAAATAAGTACAATAATAAAAATCATCAAATAACACTTATGAATTTCCTTTCACGACGTACGTGTGGTGTGTGTGTGGTTGTGTTTGTCGTGTGTTTGTGTGCTATTGTGTTGTTTTGAAGCTTCGTTGAACATGGTAATCAGAACGGCGCTTTTTCAAATTACTTAGGATATTCCACCCCCCCCACTTCTGAATACAGGTCGACTCCCCGTCCGGACCCATCGAACAACACTTTCAGTCGGCAGTTTCAGTCTTATCAGTCCGCAAATTAACCAAGTACACCCCATTCAAAATGCTCCAGTGACGCCCGTAATCATGTCCATCCATATAATTTTTAAGTGTAAAAGGGTTGATGTTCTGCACGTATCTTCTCAAGTTCTTTCATTTTCATCTGCAGATATTGCAACCAACATTTTTGGAGTTTTTGCCCTCATCAAGCTTGATCATTTTGGAAATTTGCCAAACGATACTGAGGAAATGAGGTAATTTATCTTGTAGCATAACGTGGATCTTAACATAAATGTTACTCTCTTTTCACGACATGCATGTAAAATAATATCTAAGTAATTTGAAAAAGGCGCCGTTCTGATCTACCATGTTACGAAGCTTCAAAAACACACACATAGACACACAAACACACGCAAACACACACACACACACACACACACGTACGTCTGAAAGAAATTCAAAGTGTTATTTGATGATTTTAATTATTGTACTATTTTTATCTTATAGTGCATGAATAATATTTGCTTTACGGTGACCCTGTTGTTTCAGAACGCATTTGAAAAAAAACTCACTCTGCCTGCAGAAGATATCATCAAAGTGAATGAGACTCGAATTGATTTATTGTTCAAAATTGTAATACCACTTTTTATGTGTTGTTATTAACTCCATATATTTTATTTTAATCGATTCTTGCCTTTACTTGTTTGCTTTAAGAGCTTATTATTTTTGATATTTTTATGTTTATCTATATTTGTTGTAAAGTAAAGTTTGTTGATACTCAACTGTATTTCTTCTATGTCCCTGAAGGGGCCGTTCAATAAGTAAAAATCATTGTATCACTGTAAATCACTGTATCACTCGCACGACCCGAGTCAATGCTATTTCGTATCTGTTTGTCCGTGTAACTTCTGCGGGACCTCACTCTTGGTTTCGTAGACAATTAGACACGTCACCAGATAATGACAAATGTTTTAGGCCTATGACATTGTTTGTCTTTTCCTGTTTTCCAAAATTTAATTTCCTTATTGATCCCCACCAAAATAAAAATCAAAATTTCAGGAATTCAAAAAATCAGGAATTCACCGACTTTGAAATGGCCCTACGTAAGGTTGCATTTTGGTGCCGTTGTCTCAACCTTCACCTTGAAGTTCAAGGTCAAGGTCATTTGTGATATACTTGACCTGTGGTTAGGAGGCCAGCCGAGGGTCGATAGGACTAACTTTTTTTCATTATAAGGAGATGATGGGAATCGGGGAGTGAACAACAGAATAAATGAGGAAAAGAATATCGGAAAATGAAAAAGGAAACAACGTCTTGCCTTGCCTTGCCTTGCCTTGCCTTGCCTTCAGCCTATTTCGCTCCACTGCAGGAGGAAGGCCTCTTCTTCAATTCTCCATTTCATCCTATCTTGAGCTGTCCTTTGCCAAGCAATGCCACAGTGTGCTGTAAAATCATCCTTCCATCTTCTATTCTGTCTCCCCCTTCTTCTTGTGTAGTTTCTTGGTGTCCAGTCTGTTACTATGTTAGTTCACCTGTTGTCACACCTCCTGGCTAGGTGTCCTGCCCACCTCCATTTCTTCGATTTTATTGTTGTAATGTCTTGCACCCCTGTTTTCAATCTGATATTTGTATTTTCAATCTGATATTTGAAACAACGTCATTGATCTGTAATTTGGGAACATATTTCATAATGTAGTATGTACGCATACACTTTTCCTTATAATACTGAAACATATTGTACACATAAAATCGCATAATTGATTTTGGTAACTTAGACTGTGTTGAAAATAATATTGTTTAAAACTATGGAACTTTTTTTTTTTTACGATACCAGAGAGTGCGTTGGTGATTTAATTGAATATTACTTCTGCTATTATGTAGGAACGACTTCGTGAACTCAGATATCCTATCAATTAAGCTGATAGGAATCAACACAACAATTCTTCGGGGAAATATTACCATGGAGTTTCCGCTACGACAGGTAAAGGGCGTTTGTCTGTAAATGCTGAATAAATTGTATACAAAAGATGGAAGGCACTTGTGTCTGAAGATTAGATGAAATGTTATACTCTCAGAAGCCTCACATGGACACATACTACCTCAATGCTGCAAAACTGAAGAAGAATTGAGAAGAGAAACCGTGAATTCTTGGTTAAACTGCAAACCTACCCTCCCTACTCAAAAGTATTGCAACATACACTATAACGCATGCATTTTGAGTTGAAGGGGTCTTTCTGTAATGATATCCTAGTGAAGTATATTATTGGAAAATGCAAAATCAATGAATATTCTTTCACCTTTCTTCTCCATGGGCGGGAACATAAATTTTAACACTTTTTTTCGCCTCCCTGTAGGGGTGGGGTGTTAATCCTCACTTGTATCATAATTCGATTTCATATTTCCCTTGAAACGGTTTTGATGACTTGGAAAGACAGTGGTAAGGAGGATAAGGCTACTAATATAAAGATGATGACCTTCTTTCCACATTATTATACCCAATGTACTGAAAAGGCGCATGACAATAAATTTTAGGATGTTTTTAACAGTAAACCGCCTTTAGAATTGAGAAAGAATAAAAAATTTCAACTTTAAGAGGTCCTTTCTGAAATACGGGGCGAAATCCTCCTTACCACTGTTTTATGAAGATATGAGACAATTTTGTCTTCGCGGGGTGGTGTCTCCTGTCAGGGACCACGTCAGAGGAACACATTGGCATTTTTTGTTTGTTGGAAGTCTTTCCAAGCCATCAAAACCGTTTCACGGGAATATGAAACCCAAATGCGATACTAGTGTGATTTAACACCCCACCCCTACTGGAAGGCGAAAAAGTGTTAAAATTTCATGTTCCCGCCCCTCTGCCGTGGGCGCACCTGCATTTGATAATCTCTCCGCCTTGGAGAAGAAAGGGAAAATAATATTCATTGATTTATTTTCAAATAAATGTGCATTTTCCAATAATAAACTTCAATGGGACATCATTACGTAAATACCCCTTCAACTAAAAATGCATGCGTTATAGTGTATGTTGCAATACTTTTGAGTAGGGAGGGTAGATAATATTAATGTTGACAACGTCATGAACAAACCCATTGTAAAAGAAACATAAGGCATGGAAAAATTGCCAAACTTATATATCTTCGTCAAATTAGGTCACAAGTAACATTCACAGTAATTAGATGACCATTTTTGTGCATTTGATCCCACCATATAAAGACAAATTGTTGATAAGTTCAAGTCCAGTGTAATTTCATTCGAGCAATATATTTATATATGGTGATATGCTACAGGTATATCGAGCGTTCTATATTATAGTAAAGGAATTATTCAACATTGTTTCCAGTTAAAAGCAAAATTTATGCTACATGCTCCTTCATGTTTCCAGTGTCTCTGATAAGGTCTAAACATATTTTTTTGAAAAAAATACAGTTTAAAATGTCCATAAAGTGACTTTAGAAAATATAAATTATAAGGCAACAATTCCAATTTTCGCCATAAACTGTTGAGTTATAGAACTTTTGTCAACAGAAACTAAATTCATGTGTCAATATCATCTTGTAATTTGTAAATTTCTTGCTACTGACTGCGTAGTTGTCCAATGTTCTGTGTTCCAGGGTGTTTATTTGTCCATTCAAGCACTCTCATGTAGATTATATTTCACGGTTGACATCTGTAATTGGGCGAATAGTGCCTTTAAATGTCAACATTAAATTTCTCTCTTTCTGTGTTTTCCACATTTTTAACAGAATGTCAGCACTAACTACACACCCTACTGTTCCTTCTTACAAGAGAGGTACTACACAACATGTTGTCCATCGAGGTTATCCATTTTAATCAAAAAAGAATGAATAATAATATAACAAATAAAACACATGTGATAAAAAAAAACAAATACAGCAAAACCGCATTATGGTATTCTGATAAATTTTGAAAATCAGATTTAATGTTGTGTGGTTCATGTATTTGGAATAGACGCATTATTTGTTTTTTTTTTTTAGACCAAGAAACACTATCAACATCCGAACTAGGACAACAGACATTGATTCTGGTTTGTTATTCAACAAGGGTTATAAGATATTTTATCGGTAGCGCTGGTTATTTGCTGTTCCCCTTCCCTTTATCATAAACTGGACAATTCTGCACAATGCCAGTGCACATGTCCTTCTGGTCAAAGAGTTGTCCTTATTCAATCTCAGCTTTCCCAGAATCTGATTCGGTAAGTCCTTGGCTCATCGGAAATGGTTCAACCGCACTATGCCGTAACTGAGGTATATATTTATTTTAAAATAGACACATTGTTGTACTAGCGAACGTGATTTTTCGTTGAAAGCCCGTGACGGCATGTAATAAAAATTCATTCATTCCAATGAAGGAAAATGTTAGGACGTTACTTACCTTTTCGCCATTCAAAATCTTTACCTTTACTACTGAATTGACAACGTCGAAGGAGTCTAAAAGAACCAGGATAGTACCTTTCTTTCTTTACCTCTTCCTTTTGTTTACCAAATACAATGAATGCTTTCCACTATCAGAGTAGATCACTAGGCTGCGAACCTGCGCCTGTAATACATCTCCGCTCTCTACCACCATCTCCATGCGTGAAGGCGAAAAAAAAAACACACATTACTCTAGTCTAATCACTGTGTCTCCAATCTGTTCTGGGCAATAACCTTGGTTTACATTAAGGGTTAAACCACTTCAACGTGGGAGAAATGCCAACATTGTTGAAAAAAAATTCTGTAGAGTGTTTATTCATGAAATTACAGCATGTGTTGTAATGATCGGAAGTAACATGGATTAGAAATTACAATAATTTACAGTCAAAATAGATGCCTCTAAAGTAACGTACTATTCTGACAATTTTACGTATGTCTTATCGGTGTTGCATAAAATCTGCAGAAAGTCCGTTTAAAAAAAAAAGCCGCAGTCCTATATGCCCCTTACGTAATTCGCAAATTTGAGATGATGATCTTTCTATCATAATGTTACTGTGCAAATTATATTAATAACTGACTAATACTACTTTATTTCTTGTGGTCGACTATACTGAACCACATGAGAAAACTGGATTAAAAGCGGTCCTTTTTTGTTGTTTTTGTTTGTTTTATGAATGGTCGTTGAAACGTTTCCCTATAACATTGGCATGCTGAATTTATTTACCACCTTTTAGTTGGTAAATTATAATAATAATAATAATATTAATGATGATGATGATGATGATGATGATAATAATAATGATAATAATAATAATGATAATAATAATGATAATAGTAACAGTAATAAATTCTAAGAGACGAATGATACATAAAAAATATCTATACGTGTGAACTGAAACGATGAGAGTTTTAAATTAACAAAAAGTGTGGTCTTTAGCATGGATTGGAATTTGTCAAAGTCGGTGGTGAATCTAATGCTTTGCGGAAGATTATTCCATTATTTTGGTGAGATAGGCTCAGTCGTTTTGCCCAAAACTGTACAATAGTTATTTTATCAAGTGTGCAACTAATTGGCCACAACTACATTAAGTGTGCAATCAATACAAGTTGCATTGCCTTGCTGATCGTTGATTTTTTTTTTTTTTTTGGGGGGGGGGGGTTTGGTCTTGATTCTTGCAGTATTAATGGTAACTATACGTGGGAAACTCGTGGGTGTACAACAACACCGATCAATTCTAAGAAGACACGTTGTGACTGCAACCATCTTACAAGTTTTGGTGTGCTGATGAAGTTGACAGAATTTCAGGTAAAGAAAACTTCCCTTTAATTTCTTCGAAATTGCGTGTGGCTTAATAATTTTGTTCATAGATATCTAATGAATTGGTGAAGGATGTATAATTTCTAACAACCAGTGATTTATCTAATAATTTCCTATGATGAATTATGGTGTAGAATAATTGAGACATATCAACAACTATTGCATCCTCCAAGTTTTCCATTTCTAAGAAATTTCAGTCCAGGCTTAGCAATTATTTTTTTCATGTATATACATGTATTTATAATCTTTCATTGCTTTATTTTATGTAGGTTGAAAAGGTGTTGATCGATTAACTGTTATTGCGAAATCATTGTTAACGTAGGCATACTAGGGATTATACTACTTTGATTTGCAAAAGCTATGAGAAGTCTAGCACAGCTACAGACACACACACACAACACAGACAGACAAACGCACTAATACACACCACATACACACATACGCCCGCATGGTAACATGCCATATATTTTATAGCTTGTTCTATCCCCATTGTAGCATGAATATTGTGGGGTTTACTTTCAAATATTTCATAAGATACAGTAATAGTTATTACATTTCTGGTATGGATTATTATTTATGTTCTACTTTTATTGATGGGTAACTTCCTGATCAACAGATTTTACAAGAAATGAAACTATCTTTACTTTACTCTTACTCTTTACTGTATTGTTAACATTTGGACCGGCATTTCTGGTTTTGGAAGTGTTTGAGCAAATAATGTGTTGATCTAAATGACAATGCTGTCCTAACGTCTGAAATGCCAGTTTCATTACAATCATTACATTTGTCAATAATTTAATCTCGTCGACATGATAACCAGGAATAATTATCTTGACCCTGAATTCATGTAGTTTTATAATACAAAAAATCAACTATATAAACATTTGACAGTGGTTTTTGCGCTGTTGAAATAATGTTATCTTATAAAAACTTCATATCTTCTTTTAACAGATTCCGATGATTCATGACAGAGTTCTAACAATTTTGACTTACACTGGATGTATCCTGACAATAATCTGTGCTCTGCTGACCATTATACTGTTTGTAGTGCTACGGTAAGCATTATGCATTTCCTAACACAATTGTAATACAGAGATAAACAAATACACCAGGAACAATACACACACACACACACACACACACACACACACACACACACACACACACACACACACACACACACACACACACACACACGACACACACACACACACACACACACACACACACACA
>JZLH01S0046443.1:2315-15324 GCA_001188425.1 Eucidaris tribuloides
CCGGGGTGCAATCCATTCGAGTTTAACTTTGGTACCGACCCAGAAGCCGCTCACATTGTGTTGAGGGAAACTAAGTGTCCTATGATCATGGTCCCGATAGAGACGTGCCAAGCCCATGGAATCTCATATGTAAGTATGCAGTGAGCATGCTTCACATGACTAAACTTAAGAGTATTTATTGTTCCCAGCTGTCCTGAAAATTGGGGGAAATCTGGAAAATGATTTCCCTTTTTTTCCTAATTAAGATAAAATCAGTGATGAAATTACTGAAATTAGGGGGGGGGGGGGAAAAACATGGAATTGGCCACCAAATAAAGTATTGGTCTCTTATATTGTGTCTCGTGTCCAAAGAACATGGGGTAAGGTGTGAGACAAGGGAAAGGATACTTAAAAGTTATAAGAAAGGATACATTTTTAATACCTTCTTTTACAAATTCCTCACAGTTCTAAAACTGTCTTGAGCATATTTGTATTTTTTTAAGATAAATTGATCGATTTGCATGATTTGTTATTGATTGTTTCTTTAATTGATTGATTCACGTGATTATTGTTCATTTTAAAAATTCATTGATTGATTTGTGTAATAATGGATTGTTTTTATAATTGCAATTGCTAATAAGTAATATATTTGTTGCTTGTGGGATTTTTTGTTTGATTTTTGAAGACATTAAATTTGGCCCTGGTGGCTGCCCAGACCTGCTGCGCTATATAAATAGCCTTATTATTATTATTATTATTATTATATCAGAGGGACAGTTTCAGCACCACCAACATTCCATTTTTCTCATTACGTAGGAGTGGTTTGAAGAACTCAGTCGCAACGAGAAACCCAAGGCGCAGTTCATCTCGGCCTTCATCCAGCACGGACTTGCATGGAGCCAAGAACGAGAGCGTCCGAAGTATGTGATTTGTGACGGCTGCGCTGTGGTCGTAGCGGCGAACAGAGATGCCATCCGGGAATCGACTCACTCACCATGTAGAGTTGACCTTCAAGGAGAGGACAGGGGGAAGATGGCTGTTCTCACTTCGTCTTGCGAGCCAGCAGCTTCGGGTCCGAAAATTGAAATTGTGACACACTTTGATGTGAAAGAGTACTACAAGATGCTGAACGAAGTTGTAAAATGAGTGACAACAGGTTTGCAAAAGTATATATGCACAAAACATTTAGCTGCAGTTTGAATTTCTGAAATAAAGACGATACAAGACGTTATGAAGTATTTGTTTCATGTTAGATATTGTGCAAAGTTGGCAATTTGAATTGTTTGTATTCAGGTTAAAAGTTACTGTGAAAGCAAGAGCAATTCAATTTGTTAATATTGACTTGAATTTGCTGCGACAAATTGCAATTTGTACAATGTACAATGTCTACCTCAAACAAGACTAGATAAATTTTCTACATGATATTCACAGTGTTCAAATGTCATTCTATGTATTATACAGAATTACCCATAGGCAGTAAGTAATAACTATTATTTTAATCCACATTTTTCAAATACAGCATTAAAGATAGATTCAGGATTTGCAAGTCCATCATTTCCCTTTATTATGATGGTTAAATATAGTTTAGTACTTACAAATGGTGTATTGAGAGTTTGAGATCCATACGTCACATCACGAACTTATTGTTTTATGGGAAGAACTAATAACCATATGTTACCAGAATATTGTTGTTTCTGTGAGTTTAAATTTTGCTAAAATTGCAGAACGTGTTACGCATGACAGCTGACAGGCAATGAGCGACTATGTACACTGCTATGGTTTTAACGGTTGAACTCTGCGTGACACTTTCAGTTTCATATGTCGTGTAGGGGTGGTGAAATTTGATCTGAACCTCATTCGATTATCGTGGAAAGAACATTGTCGATAACACGATTTATCACCAGAGTTGAAAAACAGATTTGTGATGAAGAAGATAAATCTATTTTAGGCTGAACTTGCAGCCCTGTAGGGCTGTTATCAAAATGTAGTCAAAACAATGTTGCTTTCTGTAGACCCTCTTGTAACTAGATCAGGAGATTCATGGTGCTGATTGTTTACATTTTTGGTGGGCAGCATGTTGATAGAGTTGTTATGATTGTTGATAGTATACTAAATGCTCTACCGCTTTCAATACCACAAGTTTGATAGCTGAAGAGAATGGAGGTGTCTCTTCTGTCCCCCACCTCCCTGTCTACAGACAGCACTCATGTGCAGAGTATGCATTCATAGCTAGGGAATTTTTGGTCCCTCCCACTGCAGTGCATGCGTTTACCCCATTAGGTTTTCATAATCGATGGTATTTTGGGCCATATCGTGCCTCTGGCGATATTTTGAAATAATCACGAGATCATTATCATGTAGACGATATTTTTTCAACATTGTGTAATTTCGATATTATCTAAACATCAGGCAGCCCTAATGTCGGGTTCATGAACAAAGCCACAAGGACATTTTCATGGCTATGATCAGATCTAACCCAAGAAGGCAAAGCATAAATCTGTGTGTTTTCAGAAATAGTTCGAATACAGTTTTGGCACTGTTCTTTGGTGAACACTTGTGACCTTTCTCCATGGCATATTATGAAATCTGATGCCCACACCTACACCTCATAACTGCAGCTGCAGCAAGCATGCATGTTGAAAACTAACTCTTGACATTCATATACAAATCAACATTAAACAAATAATGTAAAAGATATTTCTCTTTTTGTATTTTGTAATTTTCTCAATGTCTTTCATCCCTTGCATAAGGAGATCAGGCTGTGGCATACGTCAAAAGTAGAGTTCCAAAAATACAAAACTCCAAGAAGGAAGGCAGGGTGTGTCTTTCTCGGCGCTTCTGATTTTCATGATGTCTTTCATTCCTTGCACAAGGGGGGTCAAATTCTAGCACACTTCTCAGTTGTGTGGGATTCACATTCATCTTGTGCCAGAGGGGGAAGAGAATCTCTCAACATTAGCAGATAAAAAAAATATATATAGTTAGACTTACCCAGCAAAACATGTGCAGAAGCACTGTGCACCTGGCCCATCTTTTTGTGGACTGCTACCCAGACCTTCCAAGGTATGTCTCTGATTCTTTGTGATAGCCTGCAGTTTGCTTTCAAGAAACAATACTCTGAAGAAGGATCTAAATCATGAAAGCTAACTTCCCCAAGCCAGCCAAGGGCGAAGTAAGAGCATGCCTTGCCCTCCTTGTAGTCACTTTCAAGTCTTGCTCGCAAATCTACATTGTCGATGCTTTGGAGATATTTTCCAATTAGCAAAAGCCATTGGTGGGGTCATCGTGTGACTCCCTGTTCTTCTCCAATCCAGTTGTCAAGGCCATTGGGATCAGGAAGAGTACCAGTCGGTATTTTCAACAGATCAGCGTATGCTGTCGTCCTTGCCTCCGCAGACTCAGAGGTCGTGGTGTCTACTGGAGCGAGGGCTGGTGAAACCTTTGCAGCGTACACCAATGCAACCAGCTTCTCTTTTTGTCATGAAACTGGTAGAGTTCTCTCCCTCAAAAAACTCTTAGTTGGCCTACATTCCACAGTCGAATATCATCTATGGAAATATCTGACTCTTCATCCATTCTTCCAGACACTTGGCGCAAAATTATTGACAAAAACAATTTTACAAAACATGAACTTAAAAATTAGCAAAAGGTAAACAAACAAAGCGAACACATTGTACGTACGTACCCACTCACTATGATGCAGCTCACGCATAGAAGGCACCACACGCACCACAAGCATACACGCCCGTGTACAGCTGACCTTTGACACATAACATCATATAGCTCGAGTCAGTAACTGTGAACTGCCTTATTTTCTTAATGTCTCTCGTCCTTTGCAGAAGGAGATCAAGCTGTGGCACACTTTCAAAGTTCTACATCTTGTCATGACAAGGTGAGAGATGGTTAGCCGTGATATGACGGATTGATGTGATAGTAGATGGTAAGCCACAAATCTACAGGTAGGAAAAAAAAAACTTACCATGACTCAATTAGGGACATAATTGTAACACACACCAGAGTCTGACAGTGGCAATATACTTAAATTTCTAAATGTTATACAAAACTGTGACTCTGTTTCAAGACTTATTTGAATGTTGATGGAAATTGTCCATCTATGAAACTGCAGGGTGTTTCTTTCTATGTATTTTTGATTTTCTTCATGTCTTTCATCCCTTGCATAAGGGGGTCGAACTCTAGCACACTTCTCAGTTGTGTGGCATTCACATTCATCTTGTACCACATGAAAATCGAACCAGTTTCATGATTTCCTTGAAAATTTATGTGGATGTCTACGTAATTTCAGGTAGCACACACCACAGGCTGTGAGTAGCAGTGGCCTGCCATTATGTACTCTCTTTCATGAATCCTTTGAAAAGACTTGATGTGTGGACATAATTGCAGCACACACCAGAGTCTGCGAGCAGCTATGTTTCTTGAATTCTTTGGAAATTGTTGGTGACTGATTCTAGATGTTCATAGAACTCCAGTAAGGAGACACTGACATCCAGAGACTTGATGTGTGGACATAAGTGCAGCCGTATGTAGGGGATATTGGCTTGGGCTAGTTTCCCTTACCAGACGGAAATTGACCCTGTTTCATGGCTTCTTTAATATGTGTTGGGTGGTGGTGACTGATGGTCCACGGAACTCCAGGGAGGAGACACTGATGTCCAGAGACCTAATGTTTGGATGTGATTGCAGCACATGCCACAATCTGTAGGGAGCAGTGGTGTTACATAGTTTTTCTCACCAGACTGGAATTGACCCTGTTTGATGACTTCGTATGGGTAGTGGTGATGGTCCACGGAACTCCAGGGAGGAGTCACATCCAAAGACTTGATGTGGGGATATGACTGCAGCACACACCAGAGTCTGTTCCAGAGGAGTGGGGTGTCAAGGGCATAGACGATACTCTTTCCAAAGCCTGTTGGTAAGATCCCCATTGTATGATATCCTGTTGCTGCCTGCTTGAGAATATCTTCTAGTTCTTTTTTAAGCCTAAAAGTACACCCTAAAACTTCTTTTGTAATTTCTTTCGTCAAGGAAAAAGGCCCGTCCATGGTGTCAGTTTTGCTTGAACTTGAATCATTGATATTAATACAGCATTGGGACGACCTCCCTGATGTAAGGGAGGAGATCTAGAAACACTACGTAGCGTCGTCTGCTACAACAATCGTATCCGCGCGCATGCTGCCCCCGGGAGATCGGTCTGTTGACTTGACCTTTCAAACTTTTGATTACCTTCCGGGGTCATGTCTGCATTAACCCGAGAATCACAGCGAGTGACTCCATATAGGCGTACATCATGGAAATCATTGTGCACAAGCAAGTGTGAAGAAAATCTCGGATTGTGTGATGTCCCGATGCTGCCTGCAAGAGCATATCTTCCTGTTCTTTTTTAAGCCTAAAACTACACCCTAAATCTTCTTTTGTAATTTCTTTTATCAAGGAAGAAGGCCCATTCATGGTGTCAGTTTCATTTGAACTCGACTCATCGGTATTAATGCAGCATTGCAACGACCTCCCTGATGTGTGGGAGGAGATCTAGAAACACTACATAGTGTCGTCTGCTACAACAATCGTCTCCGCGAGCATGCTGCCCTGGGAGATCGGTCTGTTGACTTGACCTTTACAACTTTCCGATTACCTTCCAGGGCCATGTTTGCGATAATCCGAGAACCGCAGCGAACGACTCCATATAGGCGTACATCGTGGAAATTATTATTGTGCACAAGCAAGTGCGAAGAAAATCTCAGATTTGGGTGAGTTATGCTGTCCTTTTAAAAAAATTCTAACAATATTCTACTATTAAGCACACTGTATGGAATCTTAGAATCCAACTTGTGTGGTGTAACTTCATTTTGGAGTGAAATGCTAAGAGAGTCGCTCTTCACTCCCCACCAAAAAGACAGTGTTAGCTTTGCATTGTTTTTAGCAGAGCTGCAAACCTGGGTAGATAAAATGAAAACAATCCTCACCTGCAAATTGTAGTCTAGAGACTCAATGTGTGGACATTATTAGTGCAGCACACTATAGAGTCTGGGGAGCAGTGGCTTGCCAACCCTGTTTCATGATTTCTTTCAATAATGATGGGTGATGGTGGTGATGGTCCACGGAACTCCAGGGAGGAGACACTGACGTCCCAAAACACATCAGAGACTGTGGGGAGCAGTGGCGTGCCATAGTTTCTCTTACCAGTTTGAAATTGTCTATGTTTCATGACCTCTTTGAAACAGAATGGGTGGTGTGGTGATGGTCTACGGAACATCAGGGAGGAGACACTAATGTCCGTAAACTAGATGTGAAGACATGATTGCAGTTTCTCTTATCAGACAGAAATTGACCCTATTTCATGACTTCTTGATGTGATGGGTGGTGGTGATGATGGTCCACGGAACTCCAGGGAGGAGACACTGACTTTGAAAGACTGGATGTGTGGATATGACTGAAGCACACATCAGAGACTGTGGAGAGACTGTAGGGAGCAGTGGCTTGCCATAGATTCTCTTACCAGATGCAAATTTACCCTGCTTCATGACCTCTTTGAAACATGATGGGTGGTGGTGGTGATGGTCCATGGAACTCCAGGGAGGAGACACTGACGTTGAAAGACTCGATGTGTGGATTTTAGTAAATGTTACTTGCAAACTTCAATTGCTTTTAAATAACTAACTTTCACTCTGTATGACTTTATACTGAAACAATAGTTTCCACTGTTTGAAATCATAATAGGTTTATTTGAATACAGTGTACATATATATTCCTGAATAGTTATACATCATGTACACAATCACCATCACAATAGAGGATACTGTAAGATACACTCAGTAAGTTGCAACATACAGCTATTAGATCTCCATGCTTGTATCAAGGTACCTACTTGCTTGTATCAACTTCTATTGCATACAACAGGTTAGACTGGCAATGCTGATAGGCTTCCATACATGTGCATAGATGTCTGTAAATTTTGCTCGTGTGTGGGGATTATACATGTGTCAATTTGTATGCAACCTACACATGTAGAGGTCACGTAAAGTGCAATTACATAGCCTATAGTTCACAGAGCTAACCATGCTAACTGCAAGATACTGTATAGTGTGGCAACCATGTCTATAGGCATTAGGCTCACGTTTGTTTTGAGCTCTTGTTAAAATTCAGCACAAATCGCATGTGTTGCACTTTACATTAATCTCAATAGCTTTGTTTCAATTTCACATCGAAATCATCTATGTTAACAGATATATATAGATTTCTTTGTATACAGATTTCTTTATTGAATGAGTTTTGCAAAATACATCTATAACCAGCTTGCATATGTGTAGGCCCAGAAACCAATCACTTACGATCGCTGAGTCGGAAAACGACCCAGCGTCATGACCCTTATGGTGACACTTATTACTTACCTTACTTACCTTGTCTTTGCCTCCCTGTTTTTCAGGGTGCTGTTTAAACCAAGCGTTTAACTTCTCCCAACGCAACGGAGACCACAATCGACAAACCACACAAGGCGTCACTTTATTGCATGTGCGTTGGAGTCTCATTGATTTGTTTGTATACTTTTCTTAATTGAATGAGTCTTGCAATATATAACCAGTTTGCCTACGTGTAAGCCCAAAAACCAATCACTTGTTCTTTACAAAATAAAGTTAGTGTACAGTCTGTCTCCCCCCCCCAAAAAAAGAAATTGTCCAAGTGAAGTCACATTGATTAATCCGAGTCAACACTAGTATTGACGACTTTTATTTTTCTGACTTCTCCAGATGTTCTTTTGACAACTTGTGCATAACTGGGTAACTGGTGGAAATTTACTGATCTTGTATCTGTGTTGTCTGTCACACTGATTGTCAGCAACTGTCCCGATCTTTCTTCAATTATTATGTCAAATGGACATCTCATTTGCGTGTCAGACACCGCAATGATGTTACCCTCGACATCTTCATTGTTGACATACTCAAAGCTAAATGAGGGTGTTGTTTCAAGCCGTTTTATGCCTCTGTATTCACTCACTTTTAGCCCTTCATACGTACTCTCCTATTCTTCTCGATGGCAATCTCCGCAAACTCTCCCCACATTGATACATTCATCCCTCAGTCTCCATCTACTATATGGAGTCCTTCTTCGACGCACGCTCCGTTGGGCTCCCAACATTGATACATTCATCCCTCAGTCTCCATCTACTATATGGAGTCCTTTCCACTTCTTTGACGCACGCTCCGTTGGGCTCCCAACATCTGACACCTCTCCCTCGACACTGACCCTCCTCTTTGTCGGTGATGTCTTAACATCGCGCATCTGGATCAACGCTGGATTAAGAAATTCATGTTTGACTTCATGTTCTTTTTGTGAGTTTAAATTTTGCTAAAATTGCAGGACATTGTACGCATGACAGCTGACAGGCAGTGAGCGACTATGTACACCGCTATGGTTTTAACGGTCAAACTGTGCGTGACACTTTCAGTTTCATATGTCAGGTACATGTACAAAGCCACAAGGACATTTTCATGGCCATGATCAAATCCTACTCGAGAAGGTAAAGCATAAATCTGTGTTGCTTTCAGAAATAGTTCGAATACAGTTTTGGCACTGTTCTTTGGTAAACACTTGTGACCTTTCTCCATGGCATATTATGAAATCTGATGCCCACACCTACACCGTCTCATTTGTGTGTCAGACACCTCTGTATTCACTCTATATTCACTCACTTTTAGCCCCTTCATACGTACTCTCCTATTCTTCTCGATGGCAATCTCCGCAAACTCTCCCCACATTGATACATTCATCCCACAGTCTCCATCTACCATATGGAGTCCTTTCCACTTCTTCGATGCACGCTCCGTTGGGCTCCCAACATCTGACACCTCTCCCTCGACACTGACCCTCCTCTTTGTCGGTGATGTCTTAACATCGCACATCTGGATCAATGCTGGATTCATGTTTGACTTCTTCATTTATTTGAAATGGAGCTGCACACGAGAAGACTTCGGACTTTTGGGACAGAGTAACCTTCTTTTCTCGTTTATCCACAATTGCGCCGGTTATCATTCCATACGATTCACGTTATGATGACTGAGGCACACATCAGAGACTGTGGCAGACCCGTTTCGCATCAACGGCATGTTGTCTACTGAAGGCTGCCCATTGACACTGCTCTGACGTGCAGGCAGGATTTGTCAGTCCATTCCTCCATGCAAAATCTACCTTAAAGAGAATAAACAATAATTAAATTGTGGTAAAGAACCTATACATTTATTAATTTTTATATCTGTTTTCCCTTGCAAAATATTTGAATAAATAAGGACCATGAATTTTGTAATACAGTTTACTTTCATTCTAGCTCCATGGGACCAAGAACTCAATGTTGTTACTACATAATGAAATGTTGATCAATCACTGAATCATCATTCCAAATACAATGCAATGTTAAACATCTACATTAGTGAGGGCCTAGTTTCAGAATTTTGGACAAAGTCAGTGTTCTATAGTGTAAGAATTTTATTACAGAGTTTTAGATGTAGCAGTTGTAATACTTTATATCAAGAGTGAATTGTAATTTGTATAAACAAGGGTAAAATGGAGGGAGAGGAGAAGTCCTCAATGTTAGCAGATTAAAAAAAATTATAGTTAGACTTACATGTACTCAGCAAACCATGCAGTAAGCAACTCTGCACCTGGCTCATCATTTTGTGGACTTCTACCCAGACCTTACAAGGTATGTCTCTGATTCTTTGTGACAGCCTGCAGTTTGATTTCAAAAAGCAATACTCTGAAGAAGGATCTACATCATGAAAGCTAACTTCCCCAAGCGAGCCAGGGGCGAAGTAAGAGTATGCCTTGCCCTCCTTGAAGTCACTTTCAAGTCTTGCTCGCAAATCTTCATTGTCGATGCTTTGGATATACAGTGAAACCTGTTTATAGTGGCCACCCAAGGGAAACGAAAAATGTGGCCTTTATAGACAGGTGGCTGCTATAGACAGGTTCTTTAACACATGATTTGTCTCCAAGGGAATGATTTTAGTGGCCACTATAGACAGGTTGGCTGCTATAGAGAGGTGGCCGCTAAGACAGGTTTGACTGTATTTTCCAATATCGAAAGCCATTGTTGGGGGCCATCGTGTGACTCCCTGTTCTTCTCCAATCCAGTTGTCAAGGCCGTTGGGATCAGGAAGAGTACCAGTCGGTATTTTCAACAGATCAGCGTATGCTGTCGTCCTTGCCTCCGCAGCTTCGGCTGTTGTGGTGGCTACTGGAGTGAGGGCTGGTGAAACCTTCACAGCATATACACCAATGCAACCAACTCATCTGTTCGTCCCAAAATTGGTAGATTTCTCTCCCTCAAAAAGCTCTTAAGTTGGCCTACATTCCACAGCCGAATATCATCTATGGAAATATCTATAGTATACCCAATTTCCTCATGCTATACAAAACTGTGATTCTGTTTCATGACTTTGGTGGAAATTGTCCATCTACGGAACTTCAACTCCAGGAAGGAAGGCAGGTTATTTCTTCGAATCTATCTATGTGTTTGTGATTTTGTTGATGTCTTTCATCCCTTGCATAAGGGGTTGAATTCTTGCACACTTCTCAGTTGTGTGGGATTCACATTCATCTTGTACCACATGAAAATTGAACCAGTTTCATGATTTCCTTGAAAATTTATGTGGATGTCCAAGAAACTCTAAGTAGCACACACCAGAGGCTGTGAGTAGCAGTGGTGTGTCGTAATGTACTGTCATTCATGAATCCTTTGAAAAGACTTGATGTGTGGACATAATTTTCATTATATTTCAGGCAACACTTTCATAGAGTTTGCTGAGTCAATGTCGAGTATCGTTTGCCTATCATTTGTGCTATTTTGTTCTTTTGAATTCTTGGAAAGTTGATGTAAGTGGTTGTAGATTCGTTTATTGAATCTTGATATGTAATGTAGATGAACTACTTGCATGCTTAGAGACTTTGATGTGGTGGAAATATACTGGCCAGCTTTGTAGTGGGATATTGCTTGTGGGATATTCTTCTTACCAGCTGTGAAATTGACTCCGTTTCTATTGGCTTCTTTTAAATATTGTGTTAGGTGGCGTGTTGTTGATGGTCCACGTGAATTCCAGGGAGGGGACACTGCTCAGAGACGCTAATGTTTTTGGATGTGATTGCAGGCAGTCATCGCAATCGATATCTGTATCATCAGTTGGTTTTCCATGAGTTTTTCTACTAGACTGGAATTTTGACTTCTGTTTGATAACTTCGTAGATTAATATGATGGGTGGTGTTGATGGTCCGCTGAATCTCTAGGGATGGAGTCACAGTCAAAGAACTTGATGTGTCTGATATGCACTGTCATGCCAATGCCAGCAGTCTTGTGGGGAGCATCTCACTTGCTATTTGATTTCTCTTATCGCAACGCATTTGACTGGCCTCCTTCATTGTACTTCTTTGTACAATTAATGTATATACATTTAATTCAAAACTTTCAATATTGCTTATCAAAATCATTGCATTGAACAACCAAATACAAAATTAGGTATACCTTGTTACATAGTGGAGCGTGAGGCATAGACAATTCTTTCCAAAAGCCTGTTGTAAATCCCTCCATTGTGTGATGGCCTGTTGCTGCTGTGCTTGGAATATCTTCTTGTTCTTTTAAACCTAAATCCTTCTTTTGTTAATTTCTTTATCAAGGGAAGAAGGCCCATCCATTGTGTCAGTTTCGTTTGATAATCAGATCAGTATTGTGACGACTCTCCTGATGTGTGTCGAGGAGATTCTAGAAACAACTACGTAGTGCATTTACTGCTATCAGCAATCATATCAGCGCGCCGTGCTGGCCCCGAGACAGTTCTGTTGAACTGACTTTACAACTTTCGATTACCTTCCCGGCCATGTTTGCGGTAATCCGAGAACCGGAGCGACGACGTTCATATAGGCGTACATCGTGGAAGATTATTATTGTGCCACTAAGTCAGTGCGAAGACAATCTTCAGATTTTGGGTAACGTTATGATGTCATTTTAAAAAAATTAACAGTATTTATCGTTAAGCAACTGCGTATGGAATCTTAGATATCAATCTTGTGTGGTGTATACTTTCGTTTTGATGAAATGTCAAGATGAGTCACTTTCACGTCCCGACACCAAAAAAGAAGTGTTAGCTTTGGCATTGTATTTAGGCAGAGCTGCAAACGCTGGGCAGATAAAGATGATATATAATCCTCACCTGTAAATGTCAACTAGAGACTTGATGCGTGTGACATCTACGTTGCATGAACACATCCAGAGCCTGTGGGAGGAGTGGCTTTCCAATCCCAAGTTTTTATGATCATCTTCTAATATAGTGATGGATGGTGGTGGTGATAGGTCCACGAAACCTCCGGCGGAGACACGAAGTTGATATAGATTTTGAGTGTGTGGATAAGACTGTACACAGCACCAGAGGACTGTGGGAAGCAGTGGCTTGCATAATTCTCTACCAGACTGAAATTGTTACCTTTGTTCTGACCTGATTTGAACAGGATGTGGGGTGATTGGCCTATGGAACCTGTGGAGGAGACAATCCAGAGCCATGATGTGTGGAATGACTGAAGCACACCATCAGATTGACTTGTGGGAGGCTGTGCTTCCATAGTTTCTCTTACCTAGTTGAAATTGCTACTGTTTCAGTGAACTCTATTGGAAAAACAAGACAAATGCTGATTGGTGATGTTCTATTGGAACATTCAAGGAGGAGACACTGAGTCAAAACTAGTACGTGAAGACATGATGTGCAGTTTCATCTTTACCAGACAGAAAGTGAACCCTGTTCGATGACTTGTTAATTAAATGTGAGGATGATGGTGGTGATTGGTCCATGGAAACTCGAGGAGAGACACTGAACTGTCCACGAGACTTGATAGTGTGAATATGAATGTTCCGCATCAGAGAACTGTGGGAAGCGTGGCTTGCCATTAGCTTCTCTAAACCAGAGATTGTCCTCCTTGTCCTCACCTCTTTGATAACAGAATGATGTGGTGGTGATGGTCCTGGAACTTCGTGGGAGGA
>JZLH01S0046445.1:46143-56387 GCA_001188425.1 Eucidaris tribuloides
TCTTGCTGAGAATGTGCTGACAATCAGGTGGGACCTCTTTGGACAAGCAGACGATGCCCCATTTAATAATCTCACACATTTTCAGGGCCTGCTTTCTGGGTTCTTCTACTGAATTATTTTTTTTAACTTTCTAACCTGGCGCTTAGTTAATGTTTAACCTGACGTGCGGAGCCTCACTATGCATGGTAGTATTCTGCCTGCATGAGTTAAATACTGCCTGGAAAGTAAACATAATTAATGACTAAAGCCCAAGTATTAGGTATTGAATAATAATAAGAATAAAAAACATTGATTTTTGGCACTTAATTTGTTTAGATGATACACCGTATATGATTCGCGATGCCCTAAAATTGCTCTTTCATGAACTCTTCCTGGTTTAGAACCATCACTCAATTAATCCAAACACGTCGGAGGGAGCGAGGGGGTTGGGGATCGATTCCCATAGTTAACGTACTTAACATGTTAAGATCACCTAATTGTTCGGTATCAAAAACCAAAATACAACTGCGTAAACAATCTTTGGTTGACTTTCAGGTTGTTTTCTGATGGTCTGGCATAACGCATTCCTTGCTTTCTAAAGACTAATAAAGATTGTTTGATAGACCAAAATAATACCTGGGATTTAATTCCTTAAGCAACTAACCGGGCCTTGCGTCACATTGTCGACGCGTCGACTAAGGCCTCGCACACTACCACGACTTGCTGTCGTACGACATGCACCGACTTGGATCCGAAATAAAAAAGATAGAGCGTTTTTTCATACACGCTGATCATGGTAACTAGTTCTGTAATGCTTTTGATGTTATTTCAGATGCAAATCGCGTAAGTCGTTGCGGACGGAAAATCGCATAGTGTGCTGGTGCCTTTACATGTATTGTAATTCATCAAATTTCAACCGAAGGTTATTTTTTTCTCTCCATTCTCCATTTTCTCCATTAGATGGTTGGATCTGTCAAGCTTTCCATCTCCAACCCTGACGATCAGATGAATGACGGACAACGAACTAGGTAGGTTTTATGAACCAAACTGACGATCAGATTACGTCTTGTTCATGTCTTGCATGAATATAACTCAGTACCTTAACACCTTTATTACCCTTTAGATGCTATAATGTAACATATAGTCGAAATCTCGGGGTCCCCCCCCCCCACCGAGATTATTTCCATTAAAATTAATTTAAAAAAAAACTTCGAAAGACATTCAGAATCTATTATTGGCCGTGATATAACCATTGCAAAGCTTTCAAATAAAAAAAAAAAACCCAAACTTACACTTGGGATTAAATACACTATATGACACTGTGGCGAGACCCGCCTTTATAAAAAAAAATAAACTTTTGCTACTGACATATCTGGCACAGTCGTTTGAAATGCCGACAAAATAAACACCCTAGACTGCCATATAACACAAAAGTTTGGACAGTTATGTGCTGTCACTAGATACATATCTGGCGAATACAACATTGGCACGATTAATTTCCTTATCGGGCAATAGAAATTCTGGAAACACAGCAGCTCTTATGGAGGGAAAGCTGAATGGTTTGTCAATGGATTTTTACTTTTTTTAAGCACATTAATGATCGTTTTTAAAACTGCAATTTTTTACAGGGCTTCATTTTTAGACCCTGTCAGAGACACTGGCTAGCATTAGTGGAATCGTTGTTTTGTTGTTGATTGGTTTTAACCGGGCGATTCAATCGATGACCAATTTTCACGCCAATTGAATACATTTGCAGGCTCATATTTTAAACTGAAAACAGTAAACTTTCAAATGTTAATATAAACTGCTTAGTAGGGCCTGCAACCTAGCCACAGAACTGCTCTCACAAAACCATGAAAAGTCCATAATGTCGCTTCCTTTGGTTTGGTGTTGCTCAGGAAATATAATAGGAATTAATCAAAAACAGCAGTACATAGATCTCATGTTTTCTCCTCTCTGCCTTACCGCTATTAATATGTGAACAGTTCATTTCGAAAAGATGCTTTTAGTTGATTTTTGGATAAAAAGTGCCCATTTCTTTGTTTCAAGGTTTGCTACATGCGCTTTTAAAATTAAAATGAAATACATGATATTTCGTACTCACTTACGTACTTTTGTCTTTCCAAACTTTTATTCTGTAAATGGCTTGATGTACGATATTTATAATTCAGTTTTGGTAGCAAATGCGCATTTAGCGACCTTTCCGAATAGAGCCTCTTCAAATGTGCTGCAATTCGATTTCGTCCGATTGCTACAGCGTCGCTTCAGTTCAGCAAGTATGACGCGTTAGGACCGCAATGGCCCAAAGTACTCAAACCCATTCTTCGGGGCGCGTGGCGTGGTCGGTCTTCCACCCGATGGATGATCGCATAACTAGAGTTTGGATAGTGGTGATGAGGCCTTGGAACGCCATGATGGCGTATACTTACCGACGTCTTCAATTGGCACATAAGCCCGATGATTCGGTACAAAGAATCGCCAAAAGATCTGAAAGAACCCGTTCCGATAATTTGGTAATCTTAAAAAAATAAAAATTTCATCATACATGTTTTAGCTTAGATTTGGAGCCTATGTTGTAAATATACGTTATTATAATATTATACATTGATATTATTATATTATTATTATTATTATTTATTATTTATTATTTTCATCATCATCAACATCATCATCATTGTTATTATGCCTGATATCGCGTTATGATGGAGTATGCATGCAGATGGATGAGGATGGTGAACGATGATGATGATGAATGATGTATGATGATGATAATGACGATAATATGATCGATGAATTGATATAATGAATGTGGTGATTAGGGAAGTGATGATGATTATGATTTTAGCGCATGGTTACATATCAATACTATTATTACTTTTCCTTCAAATCAAAATGTAGTTAGGGGCCTGGAGTAGTGAGACAAATCCAAAGAGCATCGAAATTGGCACTATCAATGGAGACGACCTGGCCTCTCAGGCAGCTGGATTAGATCCGCGCGTCATCCTTGTCTATAAGATAACTGCTTGGTATCAACGACCCCGAACTCAGTTTGAAGTCCATCTTCAGGGCCGTGAGGAACGAGATAGCTTTCAGGATCTTTTGGATGATAGAAAACTTGGGGCCACAGGGGATTTGGATCCAGAGGACCTCAAGTAATACAAAAGGGTCTAAAAACACAATGAGCGAAATAATAATTGGCTTAACGTCAGCCATCTAGTATTATCCCAGTATGCGATGCGATAGCCACAACCACTGTCATTTTAAGTATCACAAAGGAACTCAGAAGTATCACTTCAAAAATGTTAATCTATATCACGCCACCCTTTTTTCAGGGTACGATTATTACAGTGGGGGCGTCTTGATTCCATTGGAGCGTAAATCCGTGACGTCATCCTTTACATCAAGGGGAGGGCCGGTGACATCTATTCATTCATCCCCACCCCTGATGAAAAGGAATGATATCACGGATTTTACGCCAGTGGTTTGATCTCCATTTACTAATCGAATACATTGTTTACATTGTCGAAAATGTGTTGCACGGTGTTTTTTTTTATTTTGTTCTGTTCATATCGTCTATTTGCTAATAGTTGATAATTAGTGATAAATATTACACCAAATTTAATGGACCATCTCGTTTTAAATCATAAGGCCTTGAAAACGGTTGGCCGTTGGCCGCTCGATTTATATCTGTAACTTGAACTATTGCATTAATGGTGAATGCATTTTTCTCAACTTAAATCACAAAGAAGCAACGAGGACTAAGTCAAAAAATAATCACACTATAGGCGGACGTCGATCATTTTTCGAAGGGGGTGGGCAGGGTTGAAAAAATATCAAAATTTCCAGCGCGCTCTGCGCGCCAGCATTGCAATATAGAATTTTTTGCTACTAAAAGAGGAAATTGTTTATGTTTTACTACTATTTTATATGCTAAAGTTTAAATGGTCTTGTTGTGCTTCGAAATGCTTTTTTAGAAAATATCCTTCAACTACGTTTTTTGAATGTTTTCAAGTTCGTCAAAAAATTATCTGGGATGTAAATCGATATTGTTTGCCTCCCAATATTTTCATTGGGGGTGGCGATTGCCTCCCTTTAGCACCCAGGATCGACTTCCCCTGACCCACCTAGTCCAATAACGAATGGATTAGTATCGGAACCTTTGGACAAAATATACTGAAAGAAAGAAAGACAAGCACATAAAATGAAGAACATATAGAGCAAACTATATTAACAAAAATAAACATAAAAGAGGGTTGGATATTTGGAGACTAACCTGTACAGGCGATGCTAGAATAGAGAGTCATCCGGTATAGTTCCTCGAAATAATTCACATTGATTCAGCAGCTGACCTAGTTAATGTTCTTTCACGTTGCCTATGGTTACAGGTTTGTCTCAGCCGCCTGCATTCGCCGACCGGTCTCCCTCTCCTCTGGTCACCAGTACCTTCAGTGGCACCATCTTCCGCCTATGAAATCACCGGCATTAGAACCTAGGAGCCAGGGGGAGCTGAGGGTGCGCATCACTCGGCATATATATTAATATTTTTCTTAATGCCGAAAATACCACCGAACCTGAAATATATATCACTAGAAGGATTTATGCGGAAATGTATCAATTTTCAGACGGGCGCCATCTTGTTTAGTCATTTACAACCATTGCTCTTGTGCAGCAGTATTAATTTTCAGGGAATATCCCATACAAAACCTATATTAAATGTACGACATTTCAAACCATTTCTCAATGAGTTAACGAGTCGCATATAATTTCTTTAAATTCACAAGATATGAAATGAAATTCCATGTGCTTTCATTTTGAAAAAAAAAAACCGTTCATGGATGTTTTGTTGCAAAAAGGCTAGGGCCTTGATAAAAGACTAATCTTAAGATCTTATGTGATTGAATGCTAATATAGCCAGCTTTCACAGATATCTATTAAAAAAATCCATTAAAAATACTTAAAAACCCCAACAATTCACCTACCGTAGTTAGATGTTGCAACAAGCTAATAGGGGCGCGGATAAATAAACAAGAAATTTACCACAAAACATGACCAATACAACCATTCCTGATTTTATGATTTGCTTTCTTTAACAATACCATTACTTCATCTTTGTACTTTGCCTCCCCGCTAAGCATTGCCAAGGGATGCCTGTAGGCATGGGCGGTCTAATTCTAATACACCGGTCTATGCGAATAGGAACTAGCCAATATGGTGGATGGTACGGCCATGATGGGGACACAATGGTCTGCTGCTTACGCACAATTATAGCGAAGCCTGATATATTGTGTGTAAGTTTCAGTTCGGTATGTATTGCGGACAGCACCGCCCTCAAAGATTTTTGACCAATAGGAAAGCTTACGCTATTTCCAGCTTATTTTCCTTTCTGCTTCCCTACAAAAGCCTTAGCTTTCTTCCCCTTGCTGCAGTTTTCTAACATTCATTTTTTCCCCCTTTGTCGTGTATTCTGTTCCGCCTAGAGTCTTATTTCTTCAAAACTGATAAATTTAACCACTTCTCAGATAGGTGAGGATGAAGTTCCTTTCCCCTTTTCTTTGAGTTCGTTTGAGTTTGTTGTATCCATTTGCGTTGTATTTGCGCACGATACGTCCGTGTGTGATTACTTCTCATGTTTTCGCTGCCGCTTCTTTCTTTGCTGTCAATATTTTTTTTGGCCTTACCCTTCGACACTATCAAACCTTCTGGTCTAACTGTCCATGTATGATTCTGCCATCGCAGGCCACTTGCTTATTTTGCTTGACGCCATTCTTTATAACTTATTCAAACATCATTGTGCCACTTATACAAATTGTACTTTATTACATTTTCTTCGTACAGTGTTTTTCTAAAATATATTGAATATGAAGCATGAAACAGATAAATTACAAACACTCAAGTTAAACAAACAGACGGAGTAAAGTTACATGGTGACTAAATTCTGTTAGAAAAACGCACGCCTAAGTTAATATCTTATCACATCCACAAAGAGGACGTTTTAACGAAAAATGAAAATAGAGAAAATCTGTTGCAACAAATTCGATAGAATTTCCCACGACATCATTAATCACCTTGTTGCCTTCAGAACACAAAAATGTAAAATGTTCAACAGATGAGGTGCTAGTTATGTCTCTCAGTTTTCTTAATTAACTTTGTTGATGTGTGTTGTTAGGCAGCTTCCTGTGATTTACATATACTCGTGTATGCATACGTAATGCACTCTTATAGACAAACCTGAATTTTTGGGCCTAGAGATCCGCTTATCACACATTCATATTTCGTTATCACGGGTTAAAAAGACTCGGGTATCAATCATTTTTCTCAGCTTAGAAATGGAACATACTCTATAGGTCTCTTTGTAGATTAAACAAAATAATTACGTTCATGGTGGATAAGTCAACGATGTCGATATGTTTTTGTTTACATGTGAATAAGTAGGCCTAATCTGTCCAACTGAATACGTAAACGAAATATTAGTACAAATCGAAAATCAATCAATCAATCACATCAATCAATTAAATCAAATCAATCATCAATCAAACACTTAACAATCAACAAATCAAAGTTCAGACTTGTAAATCAACATAATAAGCATGTTATGACACAAAAATACCACTCCAACCCCAATATAGTGTATTAATCATTAAAGCCCCTAATGCATAAAGACACTGAAAGATAAAAACAGAATAGTCGTTAACGTTGATATACAAGATATGTTCTTTCGTTTCAATCACTTAAAAACCATTTAGGTTTATGTTTTCTTCAGGGAGTATGCTATTGCCCACTTTAGAATAGACAGTAACAATACATGTCTATAGCAAGGGTTATTTTCCCCTTTTCTTCTGAATTTCGATACAGTTTATCATGACAAGTTCCAAAGTGCCGACCATGTATTAATATGCTTTGTTATTTTTTTGTTTTTATTCATAAACAAAGTTATATCCAATTAAATCGTACACAGATGGACTGTGCCCATATCCTTCAATTTATCATATACGCCTAAAATAAATTAATAGTTGTTGTGTACTTATTCGGCTTGTCAATCGTGTGTTGTCTGTCGGACGTGTATGTGATGGGTATGCGCTCGCGCGCACGTGTGTGTGCTGTGTGTGATTGCTGGTTGTGTGGTGAGCCTGTTGTGTGCTGTGTGTGTGTGTGTGAGTCTGCTGTTCTGTGTCTGCTGTGTGTCTGTGGGTGTGTGTGTGGTATGTGTGTGTTGATGAGATCTTGTCTGTGTGTGTTGAGCTGTGTGTGTTTTGGTGTGTGGGGGGGTATGCTGGTGCTGTGGTATTTGGGGGTGTATGTTTGTGTGTGGGGTGTATGGTGTGGTTGTGTGTGTATGTGTGTGAGGGGTGATATGTGTGTGTATGTGTGTGTATGTGTGTGGTGTGAATGTCGTCTTGGGGTGTGGTATGTAGTGTGTGTACGTGCCTGTGTGTGCTTTACCGTACTGTGTGTATGTGTGTGTCGGCGCGCGCTACGCGCTAATTGTTGAGTGTTCTCTCACTCTTGCCTATTATCCGTCACACGACGCAGTTCTTGGAACGAAATTTCAATCTAAATCTTCCTCGCTTTTGCTTGGAGTTTATTGCAACTTTGAACAACAAGGATGAATTCAGCTGCCTAAACACAGTATGTTATAATAATAGTCCATAATTAAACTGTATAACAACATACTTGCAATACCGATTGTATCGATTTTTTCTTTCAAATAGCTGTCAGATAAGAAAAATGTTTTACATTTATGTACGTACCGGTTACAGTAGAGAAAAAAAATATCTACAGATAAATTCGGCATTGACTAATCAATGAAACATTCTCAAAAGGATGCCTGTCTGATGACGATTAACAAACAAGTTTTTGATTATTTGATTCAAGTTTTTAGTGCACATACTTCACTGGAATAAATGTGACCATTACTAAAAATGTTATAGGAAAGGTTTATATTACCTTAATTTATTAAGATAGGAGTATAACGAAGAATTAGATAAAATCTGTATCAAAGACAACATCGCTATACAACACCGAGATTTAAAGAATGTAATCAATCACCACAACAACAACAATCAGCCGCATCTCTCAAATACACATTAACTCTGAAGAAAACTGTAGTCAGCCGAAATCTTGAGATATGTCATAAAATATGTGCTGAAGGCATGGTTTCATAAATTTATTAAGATATATTATACAGTACGTTATGAATCTACATTCTTCATAACCACAAATTCATTATATGCTATGAATTTCACACATGAGTTTTGATAGTAGGCCTACACCTCTTATCTGGGTCCTTTGAATTTTCTGAATATCACACTTCTACACTATTTGATGATCTCATTAATTGCTTCACAGACTGATAGGATTTTCTGGACAGAATACAATCAGCTCCGCTATTACCCTAAATGGACAGTACGTGTTATCCTCAAGGATTGGAGAGACACAATACTATACTGTATTTTTTGGTTAAAGCTGGGAGGTGATAATTTTTCCATCAAACAGAACAACATTTGCGAATGACCATCTTACTAGAAAGGTTAGATTTAAAAGCAAAAATAACGTGACTGATTTTTTTAGATTGCATTCTGATAATAAATCTTATTCAGGCCGGTAGCTGCGATCACTTCAACAAAATGTTATTTATTCACTGCCTTAAGTATTATCAGACTGAGTCTTTACAGAATACATTAAAACCATTTCCAACTTATAAAGTTTCCCAGATTTCAATGTAATACTTCTTATCTTTATAATTAACGTTTTCCTTCTGTTGTACTTTCACTCCTTAACCAGAAAATTTTGATGGCACACATTTCCCTTCAAAGAAAGGACATCGTTCACGCCTACGTCCAATGCCGTAATGAAATCCATAAAGAGGTGTGTTTTACTTTTCAAATTTTTACTATTTATCACTGCACTAAAGAGAGCACATAATGTATTCATTAGTGACAGTCAAAAAACAAATATTTGACGCATTTTGAACAATAAGACACAAATATTTCTATATTTTCATTGCATTAAGATTCGAAGGTCAAGCAAGGCATCTATGTGATGAAACACGACGCATCTATAACAATATCACTTAAGCAAGTGGCTCTTATGGAAAAAAAATGTATTTGTAGAGTTTTTATTAAATAAAATCAAAGATTCTGCTGACCAAGTAAGACAACAATACTTGTGATTTTTTTAGCAATATGTAGCTACTGTTAGCGCACCTGGTGTGACAAACGGCTGCAACTGAGTCATGCCCACAATTCACATCTAGAGGAAATATCGAGGGAATGAATACATTAAGCAATAATTCATAGAATAAAGAAAGAAATACAAACGTACATAGAGTTATTACTTAGTCTACAGGAACTGCAGCAATAGCAGCAGCGGTAGTAGTAGTAGTAACAGTATTACAGGTAGTAGTAGTAGTAGTAGTAGTAGTAGTAGTAGTAGTAGTAGTAGTAGTAGTAGTAGTGGCAGCAGCAGCAGTAGAGCAGCAGCAACAACATCAACAATACTACTACTGACTACTACTATACTAATAATAATAATAATAATACTAAATACTATTACTACTACGTACTATACTACTACCTACTACTGACTACTTACTACTACTACTAATAATTTTAATTAATAATAATGATTAATTACATACTACTGCTCAATACTACTCTACTACTACTAACACTACTACTCTACTACTACTACTACTACTACTACTACTACTACTACTACTTACTACTACTACTATTAATAACAATAATAATTACAAGAACAAGAACAAAAACAACAGGTTAGCACTCGAAATGTAGTCGCTGGTTCCAAGTATTCAATCTTTTACAGCCTCATATTCATGAAGTCATATACGTTTTCAATCATTTTTGATTGCGCAATTCAAACTAAATTCGTTTGCCGCATGCACAGCGTAGTTTCTCGCATCCACGGCAAGAAAAGTAATTCATTATTTCACTCGTTTCCCATAATTTCTCTTTTCGGTCATCATCAAGTCAGAACCCATTACAATTCGATTACGCAGTCAATATTTTAGCGGTAAAATGGTTGATTTGTTAGATATCACGCTCACTGCAGTATACCCTTTTTGATTTACATCTATGTGTAACACCTCATTTTTCACACAATGCACACAGAACATCCGTCTCCTTGTACACCATACGGCGAGAGAATTACTTTGTAATTTTGCACGTTTTCATGTAGTACATGAACTTGTTAATATTACTATTCAAATCTAAGCACACATACCATTTTGTCAGACGTCGCTGTAT
>JZLH01S0046445.1:72406-82770 GCA_001188425.1 Eucidaris tribuloides
CCTTTAATAGGCGTGGTGAGGTTTAAAGAACATAAGCAAAATTGAGGCAAAGTACAAAATAATATTGAAAACTCAAAATCCATGTGAATCACAGAAATGTGAATAGCCCATTTCAGAAACATTTTGAAATTCTGAAATTAATATTTTGTTCTATAAAACTTATTTCTGCATCGTTATGATACATTTGTGTTTCTTCTACCACTACCCAACATGCATAACATTCCTCTCGTTATGTATGAAGTTACACTTTGCTCCGTCAAGGTAACATTTGATACCTACTTATCTTGTTACAGTCCAAATTTGGAAGCCAAATTCCACGAGCAAGTACAAAATATCTGGGATTTTAGTTTTATTTTTCCATAGACGCATGTATAATCTCAGGCAAAGAATTGTATTTTTCTCCAAGGTTACTAAGTGGAACTAAGCTCTTCAATTGTAGGAAGTGCTCAATAATTTCTCTCCAGGCTCGAGAGAAAAGGGGTGCTTTCAAGTCTGGAGATACACTCCACCTGATGTATCGTTGGTATATCTTTCAACCAGTTTGGGAGCAGAGGCATTCTTAATTCCCCCAATCATGTCACTGTCGGCCCTTAAATACTAAGCATGGGCAAACTGAAGGTATGAGAATGAGGGTGAAAGAGGAAATGACGGCTTGGAGTATTTGAATAGATAGCTTGCAAAAAGACCGAAAAATAATGCGACTCCGAGCTGGAAAATAGAAAGCTGAAAAACATGACATGATTCTTTTTTTTTTTTTTTACTGAAGAGAAGGAACGGCATTAAGGTATTGAAGGAATAATTTGAGCAAATTAGCATACAAGTTGAATTTATTTTTTAAATCACCTATTCGTATCAAGGTGCCTTGTAGATATATCTTAATCCTCATTATTAGTGGCAGTGCTTTTTTTCGGTCATGGCTGTATGGTTTTCAAACACAGCAGCATCTCTTGGAGTGGTACAGGTGAACTAACTCCTTGATAGCCGTGCGAAATTCTGGGTAACGGGCGGTATAGATAAAAGGGTTAACGCACGAATTGTAGAAGCCCAAAACAGTCAGCAGACGATGGAAACGACTGTCGCGATAAGACCGCGGAAACATGCCAGATTGTTAACCGAAGTAGGCAATCTAGGTTTGAGCCCAGCATAGGTGTATACCAAGAATGACGATACAACATCAAGTCTTAGCATGACTCGATTCCTAGCAATCCGTGTGGAGACGAAGGTTTGGCATGTCCATTCTTTGCCCGTCGTCTGGACCTTCAAACAAAGCACCGACTGTGTTGGACGTCTTACGCGCGCTGAAGTCTGCGTGTATGGATAACCATGATTGATTCATTGGAAAAGGAGAAATTCGTGAAAATTGAACAATAATTGCTATATGCATTGAATTGTTCGTTCGTCGAAAGATTATGCCTCTGCAATATGTTGTTGACAGGCTCTAAACCGTAGTTAATAAAAGTCCGTGGGTCGTTCGAGCAACGGCGAAGGCAGCTGCACGCACGCTATGACAACCGTACATTCGCCACTTGGTGGAGCTTCCGATTGAGTACAACGGAGATAAAACGACAGCGACATATATCGTTCGATGCGATATCGCCACCAGGATATAAGTCGACGCGGTGATGCAGACAAACATGAAGAAAGGTTGATTGACCAGCTTACAATATATCTGTCCTGACAACGTTGCCGGAACAGATGTGACACGTGGAAAGGGGATGATGAAAACGGACGTGAGGAAATCTGCTAGGGCTAGACCAGCGATAAGTGTATCTGTTGATCGATTCTTTGATCGCCGTATGAATAAAACCATCATCACGAGAAGGTTGCCAAGGATACCAAGGATGGCGGAGATCAGTTGGAGGATGATCCACCAGGACCACGTGACCGGGTTCCAGGACCATCCTGAAGACTTCGGGCTGATGTCATCCATGGACTTATTAAGAGTGACCTCATCGGACGAGACCCCACCCTCGCTTTGCGGTTTGAGTGTTTGCATCGTCGATGCGTTGAATTCCTCGATGAAACTTGTCGGAGCATTTTGTTTGTTAACTTCCGGATCTGTTTCCAGGATTCCACTGACCGTGGTAACAGACAACGCACTCGTCACCTGAATCCACATCAAGCAGAGATAGTGAACCGCGAGATAAAAGAGGAATGCTGACGCGTTAGTGGATTTCATGATGCTTGATGAAGAGTGTACGGTATGCAATTCCGATCGACTGGATAGTTGGGAGTGGTACTGTGCAAAAAAATAAAATCACCCACATTATCTATGACTAACGATTGCAAATATTAAATAGTCAAGTACTAAAATAAGTAGAGATAACTAAAAAAAATGTACACTGAGCAATGCATGCATGGTCTGTTGAAGTTTTTTTTTCTTTTATCTCACTTATTTTGATTAGAAACATCTCAAGCTGAGAAAAGTATGATCTCAACTACGATGCATTCAACAGTATTTTTTACGCGTTATGAACATTTTGTAATTATGATGTATGGATACCATTGTGTCATTTTATAAAGAAATAGGCTTACGTGATTTTTTTTTTAAATACTCATTTTCAAAACAGAATTTGATATATTGGTGATATTTTATTTCGAAAAAAAAAATCTATTATCATAATCATAGTGGACCTCTAAAGGCACATTACTCTAATTTCAAGACTGAACAAATACAATGTTTTATCACAGTAAATACGCATTTTGAATCATAAAAATAAAATGTATTTTGTTAGAATCGTGTTTGAAAATATTTACGTTTTATGGCCCTATCAGTCATGTCAGTTATCCGGATCGAGGGTACTAATATGCTTGCAATTGTACAGTAATTTTAGGTGGTTATCCTAACTGAAAACAAATTAAACAATGCATTTTCTTTTGTTTCATACTATTCTACTCATATTTCTGGCATTTCAATGAAAATGCGATATTTTATATTGTCCTAAAACCCGTCAATTCCTGTTGTAACAAGAAAACTAATTTACGAATTAAAGACTGGGTATTTGAATTGCAAACCAACAAGTTTTTGCAAAGTTTTGATCCAACCAAAGAAAGATGCAATATGGTATTCAAAATTCGAGATTGGAACATTGTAATGTTTATGACATTAAAGGACGCAAGGCCATTGGTCAATGTGTATTTTGTAACGTTGTTGAAATTTATGACACAGTGATGTAGCGTTACCCCAATGACATGAAATATGGTAGAGTCCAAGCGTAGAAAAGATTGCTTGTGAGTTTTTTTTTTTTGATCAGCAAAGTTTTCAGTATATACCAGAGGATACAAGAATCAGGTCTGGCATTCAGTCAAGTTTCATGGTTATGTGAACCTTAAATTCAGTGAGCAACGTTACGTCGGTGTATTCCTTTTGATTTTTTCATCTAACTTTTTAGATCCAGGGTTTCTGTAAGAGGAAAGGATTTTTGCGAATCTTTACATTATAAATGACTTTAGCTACTCGGTAAGCTCACTTCCGGGTGTGTAAATAGTGAACATTATCTTTTAGGAATATGAATCTTTACTTTGAAACATTGTAAAATTTAGAAGTAATTTTTGAGTAAATAAATTTAATTTATTTATTTTTTTTAGGGGGGGGGGGTCTCCCCCGAGAGTAACATTTATTTGATACTTAAGAAAGACTTGGACTGCTGATTATACGAGAGAGACCGCACGACATGTAACTTGCTCTCTCATTCTCTATTTTGGAACTTTATTTAAAACTATTTCACGATTTTTGATATATTTTACCCGAGTCAGTTGTGCTTGCTTACGGATTATACCTTCCTCAGGAGAAGATAACATATTTATGGATATTATCAGCCTTTTAATCTGAAGAAATCAACAGGCGACAACAGGAATCCGTACCCATAGCATACGTGTACCACACTGACCGAAGTTGTACCCGTTCGG
This sequence comes from Eucidaris tribuloides, assembly GCA_001188425.1. Classification (NCBI taxonomy): domain Eukaryota; kingdom Metazoa; phylum Echinodermata; class Echinoidea; order Cidaroida; family Cidaridae; genus Eucidaris; species Eucidaris tribuloides. Next base: position 76,316 of record JZLH01S0046445.1, read on the forward strand.
GAGTATACGTGCGCAGTATATTGACAGTATATTTTGTGGAAAGAAAGCAGGACTCTATCCTTCTTGTGGACAAGATATAGAGGCAAGTTATCTAATCAAATGAACATATTATCAATTCACATGATTATTATGATGTCTGCGTGAATATTGAGCCCGTTTTGCCACAGCATCAGTTTGAGATAAAGAGTGACATGATTTGAGACGAACACTATGTGAACTATTATCGAATATTATTTTCGTGGATCGTGTCTGTCAACTTATGATACATTATATTTCTTGGTCATATACAATTTTATGATTACTATCGTTCAACGTCTCTCGTGGATTTGTGACATTATCATACAGTGCAATGCCTACCCAACTTACAGAAAATGGCGTTAAAGCTATCGTGGACAACGCCATTAAATCCTTCGCCAGCAGCGATACATTCATTTCGATTGTTCGCGAGGCAGTCCGCGAAAGTTTTCAAAAGGAAATCGCTGGACTAAATGAGCAAATTGAACAGAACGAGGCGAAAATAATGGACTTGGAGGCGACTATTGCCTCGCAAACAAAAGAACTGGATCGGCTCAAGAAGAAGGTTGAAGGACAATTCAATACCATCCAATCTCTGCAAAGAATCGCTAACAACCAAGAACAATATTCGAGACGCAACTGTCTTAGAATCTTTGGTATTGAGGAGTCCCCCAAAGAAGATACGGATGACCTAATTTGCAACCTCGTGAACGAGAAACTCAACGTCCCCATCAACAAATCGGATATCAAGAGGTCACATCGATCGAGTCGGTAAGAGAACGCCACTAACGACGGAAAACATGAAGTCTACGGGACCAGTTACGAGGAGCACGAAAGAAGAACAAAAACCCCGACCGATTATAGTGAAGTTCTCCTCATATCGTACGAGAAGGCAAGTGATAACGAATCGGCGACGCTTGAAGGGACTAAAGATTGCCATTGAGGAAGATCTGACGAAAGCAAACGCCAACCTCTTGCACAAAACTAAACAATGCTCAAAGATTTTAGCTGCCTGGCCTTCTGATGGCAGAATCATCGCGCTCCTCCCAGCATCAGGCAACCGAACTATCAAGCGTGTTATATCATGCGAGAGTGATTTGGACATGATATGACAGTAATATCCCATGACACGATTTCACTGTTAAGGATGGATATTGAAAGACTATAGTAGATAATTGACTAAAAACTGATCCCCATGTGATATTTCAGTTATTTCATTATATACCTTACGTAATTTGGTTTGAATCTAGGGTTAGTTTTTGTACATCGTAGTATTTTTTTTTTTACGATTTGTTTTTATGTCTGTGACAATCAAATTTCCTTGCGTCTGTTGTGACGAATCCGTAAAAAAATAATCAAAGAGCTTTGAAATGTACATCTTGTAATGAATGGTTACTCATAACTTGTGTTGGTATAAGCAAAAAGAAATACATTGATCCCTCTGAATTATCTTTAAACTGGGAGTGCCATAAATGCACTTTCAAGAACTTACCGTACTATAATCGTGATGTGAATGATTTAACTACGCCTGTAAATGACTGCGTCGATGAACCGATGAATTACACTCCAGATAGGGAATCAAATTTACTTCACGAACTTCGTGATTTGTCTTCTACTAATGACATTATTATTGCTCAATTGAATATAAATAGTCTTACAAGACATATTGAAGAGTTGAAATTATTGCTTGTTAATAACAATATCATATTATGGCTTTAAATGAAACCAAACTGGACGATACTATTTTAGATAGTGAAATGCTATAGATAATTATGAAAATTAGTTGAAATTTTAACGTCATGTACTTTCTACAGGTGACGCAATAAATCAGTTTGAAGTGTGGTCTGCAAACAGACTCATTGATTGCACTTGAAGCTATAGCAATCACTATTTTGGATAAGAAACTTAAACCAACCACGCTTTTGAATTGGTATCGCCCACCCAACACTAAAATGGATATATTTGCACAATATGAGAATTACTTATCTTTTGTTGATCGACTGGGTCATCACTTGATAGTTGTTGGTGACTTAAATTGTGATTCATTGTCAAAAGAGAGGCAAGGTCCATTTAAGACGTTTAATGAAATCAATACTATATTTTCAATGAATGAATTGAATACAACTGAGCCAACAAGAATTACTGACCAAACAGCTACCCTTGTGGACCACATGATAACGAATTCTCATGAACGTATCGTTAAATCAGGGGTTATTCACAATGGTATGAGTGATCATTCAATGTCTTTTCTTGTGTGGCGAAATAATATTTTTAGGCTTAATCGCACTATATCATATAGAAGCCTTAAACATTTCGATATGGATATTTTTCTTGCTGACATTAGAAATCAAAATTGGGAATCCGTAAAAAATTGTGATGATATTGATGATGCAGTGGAAAAATGGGAAACTTTATTGATTAATATTGTAAATAAACATTTACCACTGCGGTCAAAACGAATTAAAAATAGAAATTCTCCATGGATGTCTTCGCATATCTTCAACTAATGAAAAAGAGAGATAAAATGAAAATAAGTGCATGGAAAAAGAAAGACGAAACTTTAATGGCCAACTACAGAAAGCTTCTTAATAAAGTGACATATGAAATAAAAAAGGCCAAACGAAGATATTATACTGTAAAATTTACTGGTGTTACACACAATTCATTTGAAACTTGGAGAGTTTTGAAGTCTGTAACGGCTAATGGAAGTAATCATACGAATCCCGATATTTCTTCAAACCATGAACAAGTTGTGACAGAATTTAATATATTCTTTTCAAATATTGGTGCTAAATTATCAGCTACACTACCCAAAAATCAAATATTTGAACCAGATATTGATGATAATATGCAAATAGTCGATGATCTGTTTGTGTTTGAGGAAGAATTGGAATATGATGTTATTAAAATTTTGAAGAATTTAAAAAATACGAAATCTGTTGGGGTTGATGGAATATCGGTCTTTGTATTGAAATCGTGTGCCCTTGAGATTGCCCATATTGTCACTCATCTAATTAATAAATCTCTGTGTGATGGAAAATTTCCTACCCGCTGGAAACTATCTAAAGTTATACCATTGTTTAAGGGAGGCGATAAAAATTCACCTCATGATTACAGGCCGATTTCTATACTGTGTACTTTATCAAAAGTCTTGGAAAGAGTAGTGCACAAACCGCTTAATGTCTATTTAAACCGACACAATGTATTGTCTGATGCTCAGTCAGGATTCAGGCCTAAGCACTCAACTACCTCCACCCTTATTCATGTTACAGATCAATGGTTCGATGCACTTGATAAGAGAAAGTATACTGGAGTCGTGTTTGTTGATTTAAAACAAGCTTTCGATACGGTGGATCACGATATACTGTTACGTAAACTGGAAATAATTGGTATTAAAAATACTTCAATGATTGGTTTAAAAGCTGTTTATCTGGAAGACAATGTGCAACAATAATCAATTCTTTGCTGTCTAGCACATTACCTATAACTTATGGGGTACCACAGGGATCGATATTAGGTCCCCTGCTTTTCACTTTGTACATTAATGACCTGGATAAATGTGTAAAAAAAATGCAGCTTGCAATCATATGCAGACGATACTGTAATCTATTTTTCAGATGAATCACCAAAGGTAATTGATCGGTCCTGAACAGTGATTTAAATAATTTGTACACATGGATGTGCTCAAATAGATTGAGTGTGAATGAAAGTAAAACTGTATGCATGCTAATTGGTAATCGACAAATGCTCTCTAAGTGTAATGAATTGAAATTAACCCTATGTAAATCCACTGTTGAACAAGTACATTTTACAAAATACTGATTGTTGACAATCAGTTAAAGTGGGATGTCCATATTGAAAATATGATTAAAAAGATTGGAATGGTAATAAGTTAGCCAGGAAGATTGAGAAAATTCCTGTCTGAATCAATTTTGAAACTTATTTATAATACAACTATTTTACCTTTATTCGATTACGCAGATTTGGTTTATGACTCGGCGCCCCTGAAATATACAAGTTCACTACAAAAATTACAAAATCGAGCTGGGCGAATAATTCTAAAATTGAATTATCAATGCAATATATCTTCTATACAAATTCATGACTCTCTTCAATGGAATATATTGAAAGAGAGACGATTAAAACATACCAAAGTGATGATGTTTAAAATATTACATGACTTCACTCCAATATACCTTAAACGTCCAATTTTGAATCAATACGTCACAAAATCGACCCGTTATTACTTAAATTTACGACTTCCAAAACCAAATTCCGAAGCACTAAAACGGACATTTTGCTATCGAGGAATTAATGAATATAATACTTTGCCAAATGAAATAAAAATACTACCAAGTGTAACGTCATTCAAGAATAAAGTCATGTAATGTTTTAAAATTGCGATGATACATATTACTCATGTGTAGTCATTATAGTAATATAATGTTAATAATTTTATTTTCCAAGAATATGTTATTGGGGTACTTTTGGGGGGTAGGGGGTAGGGTGGATGGTATTACATTAGGTCTTACGGAAATTCAAAGCTTTTGATAATTGTAATCGTTTTAAATCTCACTTGTATTGTAGATAGTAATTAGTATCGTATATTTTGATTCTTGTGTAAGTTTCTATTTATGTTATATATATTTGTATATTATTGTGCATTGTAAACTGAATACGGGCTATCCGGCCGTTTATAATTCTTTGTTTTTTATATTCGGAAAATAAATACATACATACATACATACATATGTGCTACCGAGGAAACGAAAAGATGAGGTCAACTTGACGTATACATGTATATACTGTTCAAGTTTAATCATTTTGTCAAAAACGATATTTGCATTTTTAAATGAAAGGGATTATTCAGAAAGGTGACCAAAACATGAATATACTGTTAAAGTTTAATAATTTGTCAAAAACAACATTTGCATTTTTAAATGAAATGGATTATTCAGAAAGGTGAAATGCGATGTAATAGATTATTCATTTGTCTCTCTCTGTCTTTTAGATCGCAACTGCTGTTCTATAATTTTTATTATTATATTTTAATAATTTTAACATGTAAGAAACAAATGAACCAGGTTTAGATCCCGCCATCTACCGCTATCCTGGCTGCGACAATACCACCAGGCTATAACTGGTTACCGGCATTGGTACGATGAACAAGTAACGAATAACAAGGCTCACAATTTTGAAATTGTTATGTTAAATAGTCCAAGGCGGACTTCATTATTATTATTTTCAAATGAAAGGGATTATTCAGTTAGGTGAAATGCGATGTAATAATTGCATTTTGTAATATGACATTACTTTACGAAATTACTTATGCATTGTTGAGAATGTCAACATGAGAAAGAAAGGACAATATAATTTATAAATATGCCGGTTTTCTATGATTCTCCATGACAGGCCTTGCTATTTCGCCATTGAAATAAATGGTATATATCGTGAGTTTAATCGAGTTTCTCAGAAGGTAGTTTCTAGACAAAATTTTAACTATATTCTAAAATAATACATAATCATTGCTCTGGTTCTATCCTTGGTATTTTTACAACAAAAAGTCGTCATATTGTTGTAACTGGTGTTTTACGGACAAGTTTTATCTTCATTGGAAATTATATAAAATTCAAGCGGACCTATTGCTTCGCCTGCTATAAGTATATCATTTTTTCCATTATTCACACTAAGAAAATAGGTTCAACTTTGCTCCTTTAGCAATGTCACACGAGCATCACCTTTTCAAGTGCAACTTTGCCCCTTTCAACCTTAATGCTGCAACTATGCACCTCAAAGGTGTAATTTTGGTCTGAAAAGTGTACCCAGCGTGACATTGGTCTGCACCATTAAAGGCGAAAAGTTGAACCTATTTTCTTAGTATGTGTGAGTTTTTATTTTGTAAATTATTCGTTACGCAAACATAAATGTGACCTGTCACAACAATACCATTTTAAAGTCGCGAATTCTAAAGCCGCATAAAAGTGGAGAAATGAAAGAAAGTAGATTAAAGTAGATATGATTTCTTATACTATCAAGAGACTTCAAGATGATTTTACCGGTACTTCTGTTTGATGACGTCGCATTATCACTGAAAACCATGCAACTCACCTTTTCTTGCCGCTCTAGGTTTCTTGCAGTTGTCTACTTCAGATGTGTCCTCAATAAGTCTGCTCAGTGTCAAATCACTCGCTGAAAATATTTGTTAAAGTGCTGGCCTTTATATACCATCTGTTTTTAGAGAATGCGCATGTGTAGTATAAACTGGAATTCGATATGTTCAAATTAGACCTCGATTTGTGCAGTCATATATACATGCGCGCACACACACACACACACACACACACACACACACACACACACACACACACACACACACACACACACACACACACACACACACACACACACACACACACACACACACACAACAACAAACAACA
>JZLH01S0046450.1:14030-25586 GCA_001188425.1 Eucidaris tribuloides
AATATTCTGTAGAGACTCTAAGTTAACAGATCTAAGCTTTAGACTAGAGGCGATCTACTGTACACGTGCAACCTCCTGTACAGCGTATGCTAACAATTCACCGCCAGCCCTCAATTCTGCTTCCAACATTAAACACATTGCACGCTATGCGCATGTGGGTCGATTGGATATTTAAACCCATCCCCTTGTTAAAACGTATGATAATCATTAAGTTAGTTATCAACTGTTAAACTGTAACGATAAAACTCAATGGCACAAAATCATTCCCACAAATCAGGAACGAGCTCAGCTGTCTTAACTCGATTCATCCAATAGCCTATAAGTCTTTGCTTTTAGCCCTTAAAATGTTCATTCATATTTTGTGTGTGATGTGATATCTTCGTAGTAGATGTACAATTTAATCTTGGATTAAGATACTACAATATTTTATTGATAAGATGGAGGAAAGAATAAATAATAAGACGAAACATACTGCCATACAGAAGCAACATTAAATTTCCTCAAAATAAACATGCTTCTATCTTAACTGAGTGTATTAGCGAGGCGGATTGCGAGCGAATCGGCTCATGAATAATTCATGAATCTTCAGTTCCAATCCCTACGTTTTAAAAATTCGCGTCCCGCACCTCGCCAAAACTTAATGTTTTTTGGATATTTTGCACTCAGTACGGCATCCAAATTCTATGAAATTATACTCACATAAAGAGAAAATGCTGAAGACTCCAACAGAGTAAAAAGTTCAGTGATTGATGCGATTGCTTTGTAGCTATCGCCGTCAAACACGAACGATGTCACTTAACTTGCGCGTTGGAAATGAGGCCCGCACCTCGCCACCCCGCTGCGCCATAGACAATGCACGTTGAGGACGCGCGCGGAGATTACACTGATCTCTATGTAAAAACATCAACGCATAGCTGTAACACGCGTTTCTGATAATTTTATGATTTTCGATCCAAAATTCCCTGTTTTGTTTAATTTTGCGTGGTTTGGGAATATCATGGCAAGTGTTTAGCGTACTGCACACAGCCCAACGTGTATTGTTTGTTAAGCGCGCTTCTATTCCATTTTACGCGGGGTGGCGGTATTAGGGCCCCTGGCGAGGTGCGGGCCCCCTACTATACTGTAACTGTAAGTGTAACTATGGTGGCCCTGAAGGGACGTCGTAAATCGTGAATATCCTCGCCAATATTCACGACTAACTCTGCAATATCGCACATTTAGTTGCAAATATCAGCGCCAATATTAACGACTATCGCACATTTACTAGTCGTGAATATCTTTGCCAATATGATATATACGACGAGTTGTGAATCTTGTCGCGTTATTGGCAAACACATTCACAACGAAATTTACTAGTCGTGAATATTGGCGCCAATATTCACGACAAGATTTGCGATTTCGCAGAGTTAGTCGTAAATATTGGCGAAGAAATTTGTGACCAAAATTCACGACTGGTCGCACATCTTATCATATTTTTATTCCAAGTACCTAGGTGTCCTTTCTCTAGCGGGGACGTTAACTAGTCTGCCTATCAGCATGTTTTAAATTAGTGATTAGTTCCAAGCAGACAGTCAACAAAACAAAATAGAAAAATAGGAGGAGGAGGAGGAAGAGAAGGAGGAGGAGAAGAAGAAGAAGAAGGATAAGAGTGGTAGAAGGAGAATGGAGAATAAGAAAGAACATCTAGGAAAGAAAAAAAGGAGAAAAACAAAAGAGAAGTGAAAGAAGGAAGAAGAAAGAACAAAAGAACAATTAAGGAGGAGAATGAAAAAACTAAATTTTTAACGTTATCATTTCATTATTATGATTATTATTATGACTATCATCATTATGACTATCATGATTATGATGATTATGATGATGATTGTTATTACTATGATTATTGTGATGATGATGATGATTATTATCAACATTTTCATCATCATAATTTGTTATTATTATTGTTAGTATTATTATTTATAATTATTATATTATCATGGTCTCTGTTTTATAGGCCTACTTCGTATTACAACGTCTGTACCTTTAAACCTTGCCCCCAGACTGACATCCTGTCTCACCACATACCATTAAACAACTGGACAGAGATAACTCCCTCCCCCATTAAGCCCTACTGACCAGATGACAACCACCACGTGTGCATCCGTGTTTTGTTGGCTGTCTGCTTAGAACTAATACGCACACTAGTTAACCTCCCTGCTCAAGAAAGGACACCTAGGTACTTGAAATAAAATTCACTTTAAAATGTGCGACCAGTCATGACTTTTGGTCACAAATTTCTTGGCCAATATTCACGATTAACTCTGCAAAATCGCAAATCTCGTCGCGCATATTGGTGCCAATATTCACGACTGGTCGTAAATTTTGTTGCGAATGTGTTTGCTAGTATTTGCGACAAAATTCATGACTCGTAATTATTGGCGAAGATATTTGCGACTAAATGTGATCCAGTCCACAAAAAAAGAGGACTGGGCAATTGTTCAAGATGCTAGGCAGAAATTTTGGAAAATTAAAAGATGAAACTTAGTGAAGTGGTGAGTCCTTCATTTTCAAATTATATGTTAGGGTCATTTGTAGACTATCCATTTAGAGCAATATTTCAGTATAATTTTGTTTAAAAAAAAAACTAATTTCAGAGCACATTTTTGTGCCCTGACTGCATAAAAATGGCCATACATTACTTTGTGCACAAAAGTATAGAGTTGTCCCCATGTGTGCGTGTGCATAGCATAGTATAAAAGTACTAGTTTATCATACTATTTTTACCCACCTCCTTCCCTTTTTCCATCAATATCTTTCTTTTTAAATTTCATATTGTTGTAATGGTGATTTGTTTGTGTAAATCATCAAATTGAAATGTAAGAAAATGATAATTTGATAGTGCCCATTTGGAGTTTGGTTATTTTTGTGTTTTTATGTCCCTGTTTGTTAAAAAGGAAAATAACTTATTGTTTCCTGCACCTGAAGCTGCCAGATGAGTGTATACTTCTAAACCAGGGCTTGACCTTAACTTTTTTTTTTACAGAGCCAGTCGGGTTCCTCAGGAGATTGTTTAGGGATCCAAATTAAAGTTCGGGGAGCATTAACAATTGTTTTATCAGTGTACAACGCGTCTGCTAGCACGATTCTTTCGCGATCTTGTAAGCTTTGTGCAATAGAATTTCATAACATTTTGGAAATCTAAGTTATTGTCAATGTTGGTTGAAACCTACTCAAAATTGACTTTAACTTGAAAATGTGTAACAGAGTAGAAATGTTTCCACGGAATATGCAGAAAAGAGCTATCAGTCCCAATATTTCAGGTAACAAGACATATAATTGCAGTCCAGTTGAAGCCTTACGCTCGAAAACTTAAGAGCCAGCCGGGCTTTTTTTCATACATTTCTAAGGAGCCCATACATTCTCTGGGAATCCAATGGTCCAAGGGCCGCCTGCCTTAAGCCCAAGTTTAGTTTTGGCGATTTTTTGTATATTTATAAGTTTATCCCCAAGTCATAACCCTGCAAAATAGATTCTGAATGTCCTTTAGTTTTTTATATAATTATGAAATGTCGGGGGGGGGGGGGGACCCGACATTTTGTGACCATATTCTTTAACAATTAAGAAATCCAAAGGGTTATTTTTTTTTTTTTTTTTTTTTTTTTTTTTTTTTTTTTTTTTTTAAAATAAGGCGTTAATGTTATCCGAGTTATACCTCATCTGAAAGAGCAGAGTCTGCTCTTTCAGATAAGGTATAACTCATATAACCTCAGTAGGGGGAGGAGAAGGAAAAAAAGAAGAACAAGAAAAGAAAGATGAATAAAAAAATAAAAGAAGGAAAAGAAACAAGAATTATGAAGGAAGAGAAAAAATAGAAATGAAGAAAAGGAAAAAAGAAAGGAAAAAGAAAAGAAAAAAGAAGGAAGAAAAAGAAAAAGGAAATAAAGCAGGAGGAGGAGGAGGAGATAGGAGAGACAATGAGAAAAGAACAAAAGAAAGAATAACAAAAACAACAAGAGCTTAAAAGGAAAAGAATCAGAAAAATGAAGCAAAAATACATGGCTATAATAATTGATGTAATTGAAATAATACATTTTAGTGTGAAATTGCAGCATCACTAACAAAAAAACAAAAAACGATTTCTTAGAAATATTTTGACCTCGAACAGTGGACTTTGAACCCGAGCTCCCACCAAAGGTTGTATGGAGACAATGGAATGTCTGGGCTCAGTGCCAGAGACGGTCTCCAGTGGATGGAGGGATTATCGTCGCCTATTGTGTAGTCTAAATACCATGCCTGTGTGAGGCAGGGGCCATGCAAACATGCATTGGTTACCTATCATGACTCTTGATTATCCATGAATAATGGTTTGGCAGTCAGACTATTCCAGAAGCAACCTAAAAATAAATTCTTAAATTTCCCATGATCTAGGCCGGTGTTCAGCACTGAACTCTACACTACCGCTCCGCTGTTTCTCCGATGACTGCTCGCGTCCTTTATTAGAAATATGAGCGCAATTTCAGAGCATGCCAGAGCAAAATTGCTTGTGTAATTTTGCCCCCAAGACAATAAAAATGTTACTTGCCCAATCGGGCAAGTAAATTTTAACATTTTGATATTTTGGTTGACCACTTGTATCGCAGATTTGCGATCAAAAAAATTATATGTGTCGCAGTTGGGCTCAATTGGAACGCTAATTGCGATGCGATACCGGCTAATGCGAGCCCTGGCCCTGTTCTAAACATACATCAGTCAATGGATAATCTGTTGTTTTTAAATTTGATTTGCACAAAACTAAATCTTGTATCTCGAATATGTAAATTGTTCCATTGAGCCAAAATAGCATGGCTGCTGTAATACCAAAACAGATATCCTTCTTTTTAGATATAGCCACAGCCTTTTCAGATTGAAATCTGAGATTTGAGCTTATAAGAATATCTAGCACAATAGCTAGAGGATTACATAAAAAAAAAATCAACAAAAATTGAGATACAAGGTTTTGTCACCTGATGCAATCTTATACTTTCTGTTGTAAGTTGGAAAATATCTGTTCATTTTACACAATTTTCATTCTTCTCTGTGTATGTTTTTGGCAGAAAACTGGAGTGAATGCCATTTTGGAAAGTCTGCTCAAGGTCGCTTTGACGGTCACGAAGGAAGCAGGTGTGTACAGACATCCGAGGCAGAGGAGGATATTTGTGGTTAGTCTACTGGCCAAAGCTGAAACAGTTGCAATTGGTATGTTGCTATGTCTGGGTTCATTTAGTGTTGTATCAGTAATGTTATTTTGCTGTCCTGAGACTGGACTTCAATATCTGGAAGGGTTTGAATAATCTGAAGCAACAGATTGTTCGTTATAGTATTTAGATGTATATTTGCTGTTGATATTCCGGGAATCTTCAATGACGAATGAAGAGTTACAATCCTGTGAGCATGAACTTGTCAGACTGCCTTCTGTATTAGTGTTCACAAGGGGGAAAACACTTGAAAAGATGTATATTCCTTCCTCTCATGACATGACATGACTGACATGACTCACCATTAAACCTTGCCCCCAGACTGACCTGCATTCATTGCATTCCAAATCATCTAGAGGTCAGACTTTCTCCCTCAATAAGTCCTGATGACCTTCCATAATATTAACTGCACTTGAGAGCCGAGTGAGATGAACTTAAGAACTTTGTACACACACTTCTAAATACCCTTAATGACAGATTCATAACTGGTATAAGTTTTGAAGGTTGGTGGCCGGTCAGATAACCATACTGATACACTTTTAGTTCATAATATAACTGACATACTGTAGGAGGGAGCGTGATGGGGTTACTATTGTATGCCTAGTTGTAAAGTATTGCAAGTTGAAGTGCAGAAAGCAGAACTACAAGAGAAAGCACAGCTGAACTCGATGAAGTACTTGTAGAGACTGATTAAATCAAATTCAAGGACTATCGTACCGTAGTAATCAACTCAAAATAACATTCAAATCATATTTAAATCTTAAATTTAAAGCCCAAGTTTAATTTTGGGGATTTCTTTTTATTTGAAAGCTTTAGGCCCAAAGGTCACATCACACCAATAACAGATTCTGAATGTCTTTCGTTTTTTTTTAATATTAATTAATTAAATATCTCAGGAGGGGAGGGGGAGTGGGAACCCCGAGATTTTACGGGGTACCCCGGGCGATTTTCGACTATATTTTACATTATAGCATGCAAAGGGTTAATACGTTGTTAAGGTTATCCAAATTTACCTCATCAAAAAGATCAGAGTCTGCTCTTTCTGATTCAGGTATAACTCGGATAACTTTAACACCTTATTATCCCTTTGGATGCTATAATGTAAAATATAGTTGAAAATCGCCCGGGGTACCTCGTAAAATCTTGGGGGTCCCCCCAAGATTTTTCATGAATTAATATAAAAAAAATGAAAGACATTCAGATTTATTTGTGTGATGTGACCTTTGGGCCTAAAGCTTTCAAATAAAAAGGAAATCCCCAAAACTAAACTTGGGCTTTAAATTAAGGGCTGTTTTACTCTGAGCAAAAACTCTGGACATTGTGATACACTAACATAAATATTAAAGTATTCAAACTGAGATTGATTAAACAATTACAATAAAGGACAATGGAGGAGGAGGAGTCCTAAAGGGGGGGGGTTGACAGAAAATTTTTGTTACCACGAAAAGAAATTTTTGTGGCCCTCCCCCCTGTCACGGGCCGTAGTAGTCCCGCTCCCCTCCTCCCCCCCCGCAATTCTTGCACGGCCAAAATTTGTGGGCCAAATCAGCTAGCCATAAAAGATGCTCAGTTTGGAGTTGAATGACCACTGCATGATACATGCTGCCATCGTTGGGGGGGGAGTGATTGAAATTTCCAAATGGCAAATAGCAGTTGAAAAGTTCGCTCAGTTGAAGTTTTAGGGGTGCGAAGTTTTTGAAAAACACCATATTTTTCATTGCTTTCAAAAAAGGGGCGACCCCCCCCCCCCCTTGGACGTCACCCCTGGTAGTAGGTGAATGCTACATCCAGTGTCTGAAAACTAGACCACCATTACAACTTGAGCAATCACCCAATTTCAAATGAGTTGTCATTTATATTTGAAAAACTTAATTACATACTGATAACTGTATGACAAATTTTGAACACTGCATTTTCATGTACCTATCTGTAGTTAGATCAAATCTGAGCAAAAACAGTTTGGTGTGCAAATAAAAAACACAGTCTTTAATCACATTAATTTCCTTTCTTGTCTGAATAAAAAATTGATGGTCATGGCTAATAGTGAAAACACTCTTTGATTTAAATAATGAAATAGGGGCATACATTTTCCAATAAATGGTTGGTTGTGTGATAGAATAAGTAGTGCATTCATATTGCTATTATAGGTGGTGTGTGAGTTATGAATATCAATAACTTGAATTGTTCAGAAAGTACTTTTTAAGGTCTATCTTGCCGTGACAGTTGACATTTAATAAAAATGTGAAAAATCTAAAGAAAGATATGAATTAAATAAGTCATTATTAATGAACTTAGTAACTGACATCACAAATCACAATATTCCTGGATGCCAGTGATGTAGTACAGTTCATTGAGTTTGCATAAAACACTGCCCATGTAAAAATACAAATTAGAGAAATATTGGGAATAAATTGGCTTTGAGAAGGTTTGTCCTTGACCGTCATTGATTTTTATGCAGCTAATCTGTCGCATGTACAGAAAATCACAACTCTGAATGATAATATTGTAATAAACTGGTATTACACTGTAGGTAATATCGTAACTCCTTGGTAATACAGCACAATGAGCACACAGATGTAGAAAGGGTATTACTGATGGGTGCTATTGATTTTACGAAGTCCTGTAGATTTATTCATTGGACGGAAATCAATGATTAAATTTGATTGTTGTGATCACAAGTAAGTAATTGGAAATGCAGCAGTGTATACCTTACTTGACACTAGATGCATTTGTGAAGATAAAATTTATTTGCTTTTGATGGAAATATTGCTATTCTGAGTGGAATTACTGCATTTGCATTTTCATTTCCATTGGAACGATGTCCTTTGGGTGCTGGTAGCTTTGTATAGTTACTCTATGAAATTAAAAAAAACATTAAAATAGTTTGCTCATGAATATAAGTTTTTGTCAGCAATTACTACAATTTTGTTTTAATTTTACAAATTTAATGAATGCACCAATATTGCAAAAATAATTAAAAGCAAAAGTGTAAATATTATTTAGATTGAGATTTTTACAACGTCAGTGAAATCAGCTTCTTGTTTGTTTCTGTGCACATGGTAGCGCCATTCCATATTTAGTGCCAATGTATTTTGTGCATTACAACTACTGTATTAGTGGAAAAATTTGGGGTGATTTTTCTGTTTCTTGTGTTTGCCCGAGTAAGATTAAATATGTGAGATTTCTATTTCGCAAACGATGCAAAACTTTGGCAATAGCAGAAGAAGAAAAAAAGACAAACATCACTGAAACACCCACAATGTTCCTACATTCAGATCAAAGATATGAAATGTTCTATGTATTTTTATGTTTGTGTTCTCATAATCATGCCAGGTTCATGCTGTTCAAAATGCATGAAAATTTGTACAGTGTATAATAATTCACATTTATATTTGTAGGATGTTGCATTACAAACTTTATCACAATTGGATATTAATAATCAAATGACAAGCAAACCTTGTAAGTAACTGTATATCCTAAATCACTTGTAAAATAGCAATTACCTGCATGATTGAGTGATCACTTACTGCTCCTTCAGTCACAATGTAAATTAACTTGTAAGCATAAATGTGATAAATAACAAATCATATTTATTTTCTTATTGAAGCTAGCTTTTGGAATAAAACAGAGAATGTTTTGACATACTGTGCGTGTATGAATATTCACTGCTGTTGGAAACAAGATTGTTGCTCTGTTGAATGTTTAGAGATCGGGAAGCAAGCAGTTATCTTGAAACTTTCAGCATCTGTCTAATAATAATAATAATGAAGCATTTTTGTATAGCGCATAATACATAGGCAAAATAGCATGTCTCTAAGCGCTTTTTACAAAAGGAGTGGAGATGATGCACTGGGTTCGGAATTGTTTACAAAATGCGAAATAAGTGTGTTTTCTAAGTATTTCTAAACTGTTTGTATGTTTGTATATTCCTAAGATATTCCGGCATATTATTCCATGAAACAGCAGCTGCATATGAAAATGATCTTTCCCCATATGACTTTGTCATAGTATGTGGGACCTGTAATAATGACTTTTTTCTTGAACGAAGCATTCTTTTTGATGAGATACAATGGAGCAAACTGATAAAAACATTGGTAGGCTAATAAAAGTACTTTATAATGTATATGGGATTGGATAGGTAGCCAATGTAAGTTTTTTAAGACTGGGGAAATTGGTTCGTTTCTTTTCATGTCTAATCCATTAAGGATGGAATAAAATGTTCCTGTTATGTGCTTGTGTATACACGTAGGATTGAACACTTGTATAATAACCCAGTAAGGAATATGGCACAGCCTACAGGTGCAATTTTGCACCCCAAATTTAATTTAACAGTGCTCAGTAGTACCGGATGGGTAAGAAAGGTTGTATTGTTGTGCAGCTACATGTATAAGGGTGTAAAAGTACAATTTGGGTGAAAATGTTTTGGAAGGATGCAAGAATTCCTGTTTCTAAGTGTGTAGGATGCATTTACAATAAATTTAATACACCGCACATTTCCACTGAAACAGTGTGGATTGTCATTTAGCAGTTACCTTTGCAGTGTAGAAGTTCGTTATTTAAATCAAATAGTTTAGTTTGTTAGGTTTTGTGTCATGTTTTATTTATTAAAAAAATAAAATAACTTCATATTTGTTTTTTACAAGGGCATTTTAAAACAAGTTAAAAATCATGAATCAAGTGATTTAAAGCCCAAGTTTAGTTTTGGGGATTTTTTGTTATTTGAAAGCTTTAGCCCCAAAAGTCATAACCCTGCAATAATAGATCTGAATGTCTTTAGTTTTTTTTTAATTAAGTAATGAAAAATCTCGGGGGGACCCAAAAATTTTACATTTATAGGCACTAAAGGTAAAAAGGCTTTAAACTTACACGTGTATACCTCATCTGAAAGAGCAGACGCAGCTCTTTCGAGATGAGGTATAACTCATATAACCTTTTTAACCCTTTGGATGCTATAATGTAAAATATAGTCAAAAATGTCGGGGTCCCCCCCCCCCGACATTTTCATTAATTAATTTAAAAAAAAAACCAAAGGACAAAAAAGGTTATATGAGTTATACCTCATCTGAAAGGCTGAGATTCTTCTTTCAGATGAGGTATAACACATGTAACCTTAAAGCCTTTTTAACCCTTTAGATGCTATAATGAAAAATTTTGGGGGGTCCCCCCGAGATTTTTCATTAATTAATTAAAAAAAAACTAAAGACATTCAGAATCTATTATTGCAGGGTTATGACTTTGGGGTATAAAGCTTTCAAATAACAAAAAATCCCCAAAACTAAACTTGGGCTTTAATTATCAAAATTCATATATTTTTTTTGTCATAAAAACACAGATATGAAAAGGCAAAGTTTGGAGGATGAGAGTAAGCCAGACAAGTGCCAGAGATGGGTGACAATTGATGAAGCAAAGGACTTGTTTTCATCTGGAGCACTGAGAGGACAGGAGCCCATAGAACTCATGGATTCCATTGAAAAAGGTATGAAATTACTCTATGATTTTTGTGAGTGCACATGTATGTGTGGTGTGGGGGGGGGGGGGGGGTAGATCATTTACAGGTTATTGTGGTACCCAAGGTCATCAGGACATTACAAAATAATGTATCCTAAATGGCATAGTCCATGGTACCAAATGGCACCAGTGAATGGCGAAAACTGATATGGAAAAAGTGCCCCTATAGCTGAAACTGAAACAACATGTTCTTTTGTCAAATTATCACTGCCTATATGAACACACATGTGTACATTGTAAAATGAAAGTGACATTTGTACATGTTATGTTTCCGCAGGGAAGGAGTATCCACTCACATTGCTGCAAGAGAGGAGCCTCCTTCACCTCTCCCAGGGAGGAGACACCAGCGTACATCACGCAGGGACGCTGTCGGCCTTCAAGCACATGTTGGATGCTGTCAAGTTCGGGACGGAAGGTAAGACAGCAGAAATCATCCTCATTATTGTCATGGTAATAACCCTATCTATTTGGCTAAAAGAGACATAGGTCAGAAGTGTGTGTGTGTGTGTGTGTGTTTGTAATCGCCTTCAACTGGGGACGTAAGTATGACACTCCACTATCAGATTGGGGACGTTACAAAAACGGGGACGGTCCCCACCCCTCAAATGACCAGAAATCAAACGCCTTAGAAAATGGCTCAAAATTTGTGTGCACCCCCAACGTCCCCAGTTACTGGTGAAATATCATACACATACACAAGAGTGTGTGTCCTCGATTGCATGTTGTATACGGAGTGTGTTTGTTTTTTTACTGTCCCCATTTGGCGGCAGTTACACGTGTGTAGTGTGATGTGTGTGTGTGTGTGTGTGTGTGTGTGTGTGTGTGTGTGTGTGTG
>JZLH01S0046455.1:12198-29391 GCA_001188425.1 Eucidaris tribuloides
GTGTGTGTGTGTGTGTGTGTGTGTGTGTGTGTGTGTGTGTGTGTGTGTGTGTGTGTGTGTGTGTGTGTGTGTGTGTGTGTGTGTGTGTGTGTGTGTGTGTGTGTGTGTGTGTGTGTGTGTCTGTGTGTGTGTCTGTGTGTGTGTGTGTGTGTCTGTGTGTCTGTGTGTGTAAGTGTGAGTTGGTGTTTGTGCATTAGTGCGTGAATGTTTGTTTCAGTGTGAAGGAGCGATGGTTGGGTGTGGATGGTAGTTGTTTGTGTATGTGACTGAATAAGTGTATGAATGTGTGTAATAAAAGAATAATTATATTTGTTAATTTAAACCTGATATTAATACAAGTATGCTTAATGATTATTACATCCAGATTTTTTGTTTTAACCTATAAAGGCATGTCAAAATCTCGTGAAAAATCAACGATGCAATAAATAAGTATAGTAGAATCAACATCAGGTTAAAACATTACACCTATTGAAGGTAAATGACATGACTGGGGCTGGTCCTCAACTTGGGGCAAAACTATTCTAGAATCAAGTAAACTCTGCAAAGACTCTACTGTGAAAATTTTGTAGTCAAAAGTTGACTCATTCTAAAGTAACTTCCATCAGTATGCCCAAATCTATTGTGTAGCTCTCTATGGCATCTAATTCTATTAGGCCCCGAGAGAAATGCTAGTACATTATATGTTCATGTTTGATTTGGCTTAAGTAAACAAATTTAAGATAAATTCAGCCAGGAGATATACTCCAGCTGGTGTATCCATGGTATATTATGGTAGAGTACATTATATGTTCATGTTTGGTTTGGCTTTAGTAAACAAATTTAAGATAAATTCAGCCAGGAGATATACTCCAGCTGGTGTATCCATTGTATATATTTCAACCAGTTTGGTTCCAGAGGCATTTTTTTGTTTCTCCCAATCATGTCACTGCCCTTTAAATTCCAAAATAAGATTACATCAAGGACCATTCCACCAGCTTCGGAATTTAGTTTACTGCAACAAGAATTTACTATACTACAGTGTGTCCCAGAAAAAATGGTCCAATCGGAAATTATTTTTTTAATATATGAAAATCATATACAACCTAGTCAAGTTGGATATTGTCATAAAGCTAAATGACCATACTTTCCAGTGCAATTTATTTCATTTCATTTGATTCTGTCATTCTTGAGATATATTGAATTTTCTGCAATGACGCAAAATCGCGTTTGTCCCAGTGCACTGTATGTGCTATGCATGTACACGCATGTTTCTGCATATTGTTTAACAATGAAAACCCAATGAGAGTGTGAAAAGTAATGTGTAGTCATTCAATTTAGCTAAATGAACAGATTTTTCAGATTGTACAATTCTGATTTCCTATTGTTTGTAGTACAAAGGGGGCACATAACTTTGATAAAAGACTGACAGAATGAGTGTGAGTCATATATGTACGTGTGAATGCAGTCTGTAACCGAGACATGAAAATTTATATCTTCATGGAGATAAGGGTTTGATTGTATTTGATTTTTATTCTAAAATTTAATAAATATATGAAACAAATGCATTTGTGATTGTTTTATTATTGATTTTTGTTGTTCAGGTTTTATTTTTCGTAAGTATGAATACACCGTTCAAGTTGTATTGTGCCCGATGTACACAAAAGTGGGACAAAACGTGATTTTTGCGTGACTGCCGAAAAGTATCATAATTTTTAATTATAAGGATTTGAATATGGTTAAGACTTTAGAAAAAAATTATTTGCTTTAATTGATAAGAATACATAGTACCTGTTTAGAAAATTAAACATACTTAAAGTATTTCTCCGTCGATTGGACATTTTGGGGGAACACTGTACATGAATGACGCTGTTCAACTTGATTTTGAAATGCATTGTTCACATAATAAGCTTTTCCGATGTATTTTGTGTCATTGTTGTTATACTAGTGTAATGGAGTCTAATCATAAAAGATGATAAAAAAAATTATTGGTAAGGGGCTATAGTTCCTCTGAGACTTCAGCGGACAGGTTTTTGGTTCAGGGATTTGATTAACAGGTATTGGCTACTTACACATCTGAGCGATGATTCTCATGCTAAGTGTCTTTGATGAGGTTAAAAATGATTCCTGAAATTGTAGTTCATGTTATTTAGTGCTTTAAACAATGAAATATCGTAAGTTGACCAGATTCCTTGCCCATTTCTCATAGACTTACTGTGTGTACAATGTAATAAATCGCCGATTTTATTGTTTCTTCATGTATAATGCCATTGGAAGTGTATTTAAATTTTGTGTTGCCGGTGTTTATTTTCTCATTTGAGACCATCGATAGGTCAGATTATCAAGTTTGACAATATTCTTTAAATTGGAGTCATGTTACTGTACTTTAGTTCCCCCCCCCCCCCCCCCCCCCCCCCCCCCTTGTTTGTCATAAAAAATCTTTCTGAAATACTGTCTTATACGTTTTTATTTGTGTGTGTATGTGTAATATTTTATTTTCATTTGCAGTTTATTTAATCAGGGTGGGCATTGTTCAGTTGTACTCGCATGCTTTCGCAAGGGGCCCTGCTTCTTGGATAAAACAACTGAAATATAAATTATATCATAATTAAATATATATAATTTATTAATGTATCTAGAACTTGAGCAATATGAAATATACTATGAAGAAAATTAGTGTAGTAAATGTTATTGGTTTATAATTTCCTGCTTTATTATTTTTTTATGAATCCGGTTGATATATACGCAAGTCATAGACAACAAAGAATGTGATTAATAACATCTACATTATTCCTTATCGTGGACAATGCAGAAATTTATCTATAATTAATTAGCAGTTGAAAAAAATGTCTATACAGATGTGACTGGCTAGGCTGCACGCGAGATCGCCATTTTCGTTTAATTATATGCGGGCACACCAAAAATATGTGTGCATCAATGTAAATTTCGCGTGGTGTTTAATTCGCAAGTTCAACCGATGTCTGTCTCCTGTCCCGGTACAATGCAGTGACATCACGAGCACACACTTTCACACGTTATACTACAACCCCTTGATGCTATGTTTGTTGGCACTCACGTCTGGAGTGCAGCCGCGGTGTGGTGTATACTGTGTCAGCACGACCTTAGGTTTCTGTGTTGAATATGCATGCGTGTTTTTTGATGTCTGTTCTGCATCACTAAATGAAACACCGTATTTGCTATCGGAAGCCCCCGGATTTTATAACGGGTCTGTAGTTCGCCTGGAATATTTTGGCGGTTTCGATCCCATCCGGTAGGGCCTAGCGTTGGCTTCCTGGAGTTGAATTGTGATTGTCGATATTATCTGAGTTGTAGATATCAGTAGATTTGGTGAATTCACGCCAGACCACGTTAAAGCACCTTGGAAAGTACCATTTTCACGCGTCGGATTCTTTTGAAGTTACCACTCGTGCTATTTTGGAAGTTCTTCGGGGAATTTACGTGCGTAAAGGATTTTTTGGCATCGGGGCTGGAGTTCAGCCACTCATAGCATTCTCGAAAAACTAAGCACCGTTTATTCTGAGTTGAGTTGTACCAAATAAGTGAGCTGTACATAATATTCCAACAGCGGTTCTAGTTCTATCATAACTCGGATTTTACCAGAATGGCCACCCCGAGTCCTAGGCCGAGACGATTCCGTGGTCTCTTCGGCGGCTTTGGTGGTTCCTCACCCGAAGATGAGGGGTCCAGGAGTGATGGGGACGACACCCCAACCCCAACCCCTCTCTATTCCATCGCCAAACATACCCGAAGCGTGTCAGAGAGGAGAAAGCTACCTGTGAATGTTGTCAAGGAAGGATTACGTCCAGTTTTGTCGGATCCGTTCTCACTCCATAGCAGGTGGTATGACTAAATCATTTTGTACTTGTTTGTGAATGTTTATGTGCGGATGTGAAATTGTAAAAACTGTTGTACTGTTAAATGCATGGTCTCCAAGTATGACGGAGGCCTTGGGTGTGTAAACACATTTTGATTCAAATCAATATGATTGGAAGAAGTTTCACAATTACGACCATAATTTTTCAAAATGTCATACCAATATTGCTCTCTGTCCCCGCCGCGGAAATTTGGTTGCATAATACCTTTAACTTACACACTGAATTTATTTTGGGGATAATAATGACAATGGTTCTTTTCCTATTTTCTTTGATTTGTTTATAGATGTTACCTGAGTACAAATAGCTATTTGTAGTGTCTCCTGTACAAAGATGAAGGAGAAAAATAATTATTACGATAGTTCAGTTCAATTGTACGAATGTGCACAGATGCAACACTCGCACGTAAAGGGTTGAACTCGTAGGTGGTAACAAAATATATGGCAAGAATTAAATAATAATGTGTATCATAAAAGAGAAAGCTACCTGTGAATGTTGTCAAGAAAGGATTACGAAAAGTTTTATCGGATCCATTCTCATGTCAGCAGGTGGTATGACTAAATTGTTTTAATAGATGTATTTAATAGGCATATTCAAATTTTATGCATACTTAAATATCTTTTACATTGCGGAAGGTATAGATATGCACCACACAATACACACAAAATCCGTAGAGCTGTAATTTCTCTGGTATGTTAAGAGTTAAACAAGGGTTGTTCTTGACAACATGAAAGCTTGCCAAAGGCTTGCCAGACGTAGTAACTCGTAATACATACAGACTGGATTCCAATGATTGTAGCTTATTCAAATAGGAGGTTATAGATACCGTGTTACTATAGGTCCCAAGGAAAGAAACATTTAAACATTTGAATCTATTCGTAAACAGGTCTATTGTTTGTGAATGTGGTTTGAGGTTGATAAAACTCTTATATACACTGTGTATCAAAAAATGTATTCCATATTCAGAGCTAAAATGTTGCTAACTGTTTTTATTTTAGAGATTAAAAGTATAATATCCGTAAAGAGCAACTTTTCTTCTTTCCAATGATACCTCACTTGCATTACTGGTGTCATGCATGACTCAGAACATTACTCTTGAAGAGAACAATGTCAAGTCACACTCTTTCCAAGTTTTGGCATACATTGCATGAAATGTGACATAACCTCTCGTGGTGTCTTCATTCTTTCATTCATTGACCAAAACTTGGAAAAAGTGTGACTTGACATTGTTCTCTTCAAAAGCAATTTCCTCAGTCATGTATGACACCAGTGATGTAAGTGAGATATCGTTGGAAAGAAAAAAAGTTGCTCTTTACAAACATTATAGTTATAAATCTCTATAGTAAGCATAGTTGGCAATATTTTTAGCTCTAAACATGGACTACTTTTTTATACACACTGTACAATGGTTTCGAGTACGATAGAGGCTTGCTGGTGCAGTTATTCCTTGTACTTCAAGCTTGGCATTGCTAACTGTGATTGTAGGAGTTTCACAAGTACACTACTAGAATTTCACAATGCTGTACCAATCAACTGCTACGCTCGCCGCAGAAATGGAATAACACTTATCATAAATTTATATGTGCCACCAAAATATTTTTAAACAATTAAGTAATGGCCAACAGGAAAGACATTTGATGGGACCTCCTCTGACCTTATCTCAAAAAATGTTCAACTACTACATGCTTTCATCATCATCTTTGCATCATCTTTCCTTGTTTTATTACTTCGCTACTGATTGAATATACGTCAGAAACTCTACCTCTACTACTTTAATTTGATTTATCATAAAAATGCATTTTCTTGTTAGTTTGAACCAAGTTTACACGATTTAGTTTTGCAATCCATTCCCGTATTTTGGCGTAAACATTAGCTTTTTGAAAACCAATAAACGATTATTGTATTGAGAGTTATAGATATCAAACACAGAGTTATTTTTTTAATGTTTTCCTCGACTATGAACTGAAAACATATAAACTATAATGAGAGCTATAGATATCAAACACGGAGTTACATTTGAAATGTCTTCCTCGACTATGAACTGAAAATATGTTTTTAAGAGAGATGAAACAAAATGCATGCAAGTACAGACTATATAAATCATTTACATAATCTCGACATTCAGAGTTTGATTCATCCCTACAACGTCTGTCTAATTGAAAGATGCCCTGTGTGAACTCCCTGTATAAATCATTCGATAACGATACTTCGCTTGTCACTGATAGATTAAACTTTTTATTTATGAACGATTGACGCTTGGGGGCGGACATGTCGCTCACTCCACTTTCAATTTATAGTTTTGCAGTCCCCAAAATAGTCGTAGGTTAATATTTCACGACATCATGACCTTGGGGTAGAAAAACATGTCTTGGAACATATCATCGATATGTCTCTAACAGTTGAAAAAACACAAGAGGTAACAAAATGAGAGAGGGTAAAACAAATGGTGTGTGGTTATAATATATGTTATATTTGAGCTATTGGATTGGATCGTCTCACCCTCTTCTCAGCCCTCCCTTCACAGACAGACAGGCACACACACACACACACACACACACACACACACAAAGACTCGCACTCACAATTATATAACCCTGCATTCTTGTCGAGAAAGAAAAAAATCAACAAAATCAATCTTTGCCAGAATTCAATATTTCATTGAAATGTTCACTTTGGGGCAAGCCCTAAGGTACTTCGTCGCTTGCGTTAGCAAAAATATAACAGAAAAATCAACACATGAGTGATTCAAGTGTTTACTTCAATATAAGTTTTGTGAATTTGACAAACCCCAAAACGTAGAATAAAACCCTTGATTCCAGGCGCATCTGTGTGCTCATGCAACACCTTTTCTGATGCCGATATAACGTTATACCGAACATGCAAAATAGCTTCAACATATTATTTTCCACGTGTCTTTTTTTTTACAATCAGGATTCCATAGGAAAGAAGCCAATGGTGTTCAAGGTAGAGACAAATTAGTGTAAGGCCTTCTACCGGGAACATATTCTATGGGGCCCTTCTGCCGGCCATACGACAAATTTTACATACAAAGTCTAAGGAGTTTTATTAAAGCGGTATTGTGTGGGTTAATGATGTGAAAACTTCAGCATACACCGTAAGATGCTGATTAGAACTTCTCCTTGTCCCGTATTTGGAACCTTTTAAGGTTTTTCAAAAAGCAAAAAAAGGGTTCTTTAGAACCCTTCGAATGATACTTTCTAATGATTAGAACCTTTAGAATGATTCTTTAGAACCATTTTTGGTTCTACAAGGAACCCTTTAAGGGTACTTTTTACAACCTTAGGAACCCTAGAACCTTATTGTTTTTGTATAGGGTTCTTTATACCATCAAGAACCACAAAGGGTGTATAAAGAACCCAAAAGGGTTCCTGTAGAACCAAAAATATTTTTTAAGAACCATTTAGAACTTTTTTTGCTTCTTTGAAAAACCTTATTGGGTTCCAAATACGGGACAAGGAGAGGTTCTAATCAGCACCCTTTCTTCTAAGAGTGGTATATGTGAAATCAAAATGTCTATTACGCAATGAAAAAAAAATGTCCAACAAGTCTTGGCATTTGCATGTATTTTCATACGGTGAATTTCTCAGTCGAAAGTTATTGCTTAGTAGTATTGCTTCCCCGTTCTTAACGAGATTAAATGAAAAGTCTAAGCAAACTTTTATTTTCTTAGCCATTCAAGAGAAATATGAGAATCGAAAGCAGACAGTCAGAAATCCCTGAACGATCTTTCACAATTATCCGCATGCATGTCTACTGCTATAGACCCAAACCTGGCGTTTCCTCCAGACCGCCGCAAGGAGTAAAATAGGGGTAAGTGAGGTGCCAAGAAAGATCTCCCGAGGATCGCAAAGTCGCACAATTAATTTGAAAACTAATTGCCGAAGCACGCGCCAACATTAACAAATCATGGAGCAACGTTTCTTGCTTCTTTACGTGGAGAAAACTAAATCTTCAAAGTCACCAAGTCTTCAAATTCGCATCCATGGGAGACGCTTTCTAAGAATGAAGAGGGTAGTGGAGCATTCTCCTGTCTCCCCTAGATCCTCTGATTTGACTTAATATGCTGTGAATGGATAACACCGTTTCCGTACTTAGCTACAGGGAGTACAAGTACTTTAAACGCTTCTTAAATCCACTTCTCTATCCCAAGATGGTTGCTTTCCTTCTGTAAATCGTGTTCAGCATGCCCCTAAATAACTGCTCTGCATGCATATGCACATAGATTCACGCAGAACTACTTGACTTTGGAGGGATGGCACACGAGTTATCTTCTCCTACAAAATTGGTCGCCTTATGTGTTGTAATCACTATTCTAACCACCACATAACCCAAAAGATATTCTCAGTCGAGCTGTTGTTTCCCCCTCGGGGACACGGGATTTTTACATTTTTGTCACTGCATTTACCTTGCACTCATCGAGGTGACTCTATTGCAGCTATTTTACATGAAATCGTGACGAAACTGCATTTTGGTAGAACGACTCCATCCTGAAAGTATAATGTGTTTGTCGTGTCTTCCACACCATGGTGTATGGCATTCGTAGCAATCGTGTACTCAAGTGTAGTACGAACATACATTAGTAGACCACTGGTGCATCTACTGCAGGATATTGACATTATAATTCACTGCAGCCAGTGGGCATGACGTATATTATTACATATCGTACCAATGAGACCCTCACCCCCCCCCCGCCCAGTTTCACTCCCTCCCTCTATTCTCTTTCTCTCTCACTACTCATTTTCGATTTTCCATGTTGTCCCAAGGGTTCTGAAATGCAATCAAACATTCTGCTAAATAAGAGAAACGCACTGCTACCGACATAATTTGATAGGTACTGTAAATCATGTTTTGTTAGGAAAATGTCTCCATTGCTTGTAGTGCGGGGACGTTAAAACTAACCAACGCCCTTTACCCTTACACTCGGAGCTCTGAGTTTAGTGCAAGTACTTGTCTGTGCTGTTAACCCATTCAGTCCTACATTTTGAAAGTTCCCATAACTTTAACACAATAATAACCTAGTTCCGAAAGCAATGACGTTAATGACGGAAGCATCATGCATATTAGATAGATATTATTTCATGCCTACCAGCACAACCTATTATGATGACAATATGCTGTGACCTTGTCAGGAAAGCAATACACGTCATATAGATTTACAGTTCCTTGTACGTGAAGTATCTGTGCATTGGACATCTCTTGTTCAATGAATATATTTGGATTAGAAGGTACAAGTAATTAGTAATGTACGCGCCTACCATGGTGTGCCAATACATTCTTCTTAACGTTATATGTATTCCTGCGGGAATTTATACAGTACACGTTCCTATACTCACAGTATGTGCGTGTGCGACATTAGATAGCACATGGCACATTGGAAAGACTGCATTTACATGTACATTAGGATGAAAATATCCATCTCCTTCAGTTCAAAAGATAACAAACGTTTAAAATATTGTACTTTAACCTAGTGCTTAAATTGGAAATACAGGAAATACTACATGTAGATTAAACAATTATTATTCAGTTGTCTTTGTTTTAGGAATATGATAATTTTAATCAGATGTGGATACAAACATTGGTGTACAATAGCAATAGGCCTATCTTACAAAGGGAATCTTATACCACTTTCAAAATGCTGTGGTGATGTAAAGATATAGAAAAGATATATACATGTATATATATATATATATACATATATATATATATATATATATGTGTGTGTGTGTGTGTGTGTGTGTGTGTGTGTGTGTGTGTGTGTGAGTGTGTATGTGTGTGTGTGACTGTGTGTATGTGTGTGTGTGAGTGTGTGTGTGTGTGTGTGTGTGCGTGTGTGTGAGTGTGTGTGTGAGTGTGTGTGTGTGTGAGTGTGTGTGCGTGTATGTGTGTGTGCTAATTTATTCCTTTGTTTTTATAATTGCATTGCATACAAATAATGCTCAGCCAGAAACAGTAGTACTGCACATTCTTTCAAGTAAACTAGAATATAAAAGTGTGTGATCCTTGTGATTAACAAAACAACAAAAAATAATTATTGGTTAAAATAAATCAAAGTACCCTATATTTAAAAAAATAATATGATTTTTAAGTATTTTACCTGTCTTCTATTCCTTTATAGTGGTTGGTGAACTAAAATATCCCACGGAATAAATCTTCGGTCGTTTAGAACTTAATAATGTCTGTGTAAGGTACTAAATTATAGATATGAGATGGGGAAAACATAACCATAGTAGCATGTATGCTCCACCCCCCGAGGCCTCGTGAGGCCCACCGCCGAAAGTCATGGCCTAAAGTCAACTGCACTCGACTCGATGCGGCCGTTGGGTACGTGGATAATGGATGGATGTAGGTGTAATAAGTCGGAAGATAGGAAAATGCCACAGCTGCCTTTCAAGAAGACGTCAATGAAGAATGACGTCATACACATAATGCTAACAACGGTCAATGACAATTTAAAGAGTTTGATCGCAAAACGGGTTAACTCCTTTTTCACCAAAATGTATTTCTTAAAGGTAAATGACATGATTGGGGGTTGTCCTCAACTTGGGCTGAAACTACTCTATATGTAAGGATTCTCCTGTGAAAATCTTGTAGTCAAACGTTGACTCATTCTAAAATAAACAATGTCAATATCACTCGTAGCACGGAAACCTGCTGGGTGGCTCTCAATGGGGCTTATTTTTATCGTCCCCGGATAAAATTAAGATACTCCCATGTTTATGCTTGATTCTCCAATAAGTAAACAAATTACAGACAAATCCTCCCAGGTGGGAGATCCACTCCTGCTAGTGTATAGTTGGTATATATTTCAATTCATTTGGTTCTTGAGGCATTTTCAAGTGTTCCCAATCATGTCACTAACCTTTAATATGTACGCATTTACCACCTACAGTACTTACCAAGCGATAGTATGAACTTTGAAGCCAAAATCCACGAGCAAGTACAAAATATTTTGGGTTTTACTTTTATTTTTCAATAGGCGCGTGTATACTCGGGCCAAGATTTTCTGTAGAGTTACTAAAGTGGGGTTAACTTATTTTGTAATCAAACTCTTCATTCGTTCCCACATCAAAGAAAAAATTAAATTAAAAAACTAAAACAAATACATGACATGTAATCATCATAATAGAATTATAGTCGTTAACTGTTTGGTATTTGACGTTAATATGTAGAATGGCGTGTTCATTGTTGTAAGAGACACCATACAGTATTGTATGTTAAGTAATAACAGGGCACATAATGTGTTTATTGTATGTTAAGTAATAAAAGGGCACATAATGTGTTTATTGTATGTTAAGTAGTAAAAGGGCACATTACGCGTTTTAGTTTACGGCTGACAATGCATATGAAAGCTAAAGTGAAGGAACTATCTACAATGTTACGTTCACACCTTTTCTTTCATTGGTTGTTTAACCTCAGAAGATTTCTGTCTTCCTGTAAAGATCTTCAGTATGTGGTCGGAAAAATCAAGGAGCTTCAAACACGCTCCTTGGAAAAATATATCAAAATTAATTTCCAACAAAAATCCGTCTTTACACAGATACGAGATAATGGGTCAACCTTTGAACCCAAATCGAAGTAAGGTGCTTATCGTTATAGAACCCTGTGTGAAATTGAAAAAAAAAACTTTCTCTATAATGGGCATCAGTTGACACCTTACGGCGCCACAAACAAGCACGATATCAAACGATTACCCTTGCACGCTTTATATGTACCCAGACGTAAAAAAGACGGTATTGACGAGACAAAATGGAGGTCTTCATTATAAGTGCAGAGAAGTAGGGGTGATTATGAATTAACTTTATTTTTTCTTTGTCTTTATATTTTACACTTTCGGAAGTATTACATAAGACAGCTTTCCATTAACCCGAGCTTAAGTCACGATAAGCCTCATGCCATATGTAGAAGTATTGTGCATTACATCTTGACTACGAGAATGTCTGCTAGATATTGCTACTTCGTGCTATGTCAAAGAGTCTAGTCATTAGGCTGTGACCGTCAAAAATAAAGTGCACATTCTCGGAAGCATGCCAGGTTTCCTTTTATCGTTTGGATGTTGTGTCTGGAAGTTTGACGGATAAAGATAGAGTTACAACTTACAAGTAGCTATATCATGTATTACGTAATACAGTCTTGAACACAGTCGTAAATCTGGAAAGGGCTTAGCAAAGTTATATGAGGTTACGCTGTTCTCAAAAACAGTTGATAAGATGTTTGAATGGTTTTATGATGTAAACTAATATGTTGGAAGTTCTAAGATATGTTTTAAGCACCCAATAAATAAGAAGTTAAAGGTACTGGCTAATATTTACCACAGTTAAAGAAATCTGAGCCACATGATTCCCCATGCTACCAGTGTCTTTGATGAGGTCTAAAAATGAAGCACTGAAAAAATTGTATTTCAAAATGAATATTTAGTGCTTTAAAAAAGTGAAAATCGTAAGTTCACCAGATTTACTTGCCCATTTCCTCCCATAGACTTACTGTGTGTACACCTAGGCTATTAAAACTCCCGAATGTAATGTTTATTATGCGACATAACTTCCATTGGCAGTGTAAGTTTCCAAACTTTTGTAGTCTAGGTGTTATGTTGTCCATTTGAACACTACTATGTAGCCTCAGATATCAAAGTTTGACAATTTTTAAATGAAGCTCCACAATGTTAGCCTATCACTTAAGGCTTATCTGCTGCAGTGAAAAAAATATATGATTTCCTCCACTAACTTGTAGAAGTTGAACAATAATGCTGTCCATAACAACGAATGGGAGTCTTCTCATATTTAGGTAATTTTATTAAAATCATATATTTGTATGAAAATTAAGAAAAGTATGAACATATTTTAAACACCATCATCATCATCATCATCATCATCATCATCATCATCATCATCACCCATGATCAGCCCACTACAGGGCGAAGGCCTCCCCAAGTTGGTGCCAAAGGTGCCTGTCTTGTGCTGACGCAATCCACTTGGTGCCTATGCATTATGAGAGCTGGTCACTCCATCCCAGGTTTTGACTTCCCAAATATCATGGTCCTAGCCATGGTCTCCATTCTGTGACAAGTTTTTAAACAAATTGTGGTAAAATCACCCAAATTTGTATTTGAAACTTATCAATAATTTATTTACATCAACTATTCTAAACGTCCTCACTGTCAGTTGGAGAATACGGTAACCGTAAAAACTACCTATAAGTATACTTGGCACGATGTCGATCAAATTCACCGATGCATTGTATTGACAGTTTTAACAATGATGCTGGTAACTGCTTATCATATTCCTGAAGATATAGTATACTTTTACTACCTGTAACCAAAGGTTTTGTTCCTCCTTTTGTTCCTTGACTTGTGAATCGTCATAATGACCAAATGCGACGTGTCACTTTCGATACGGGCATCATTAACTTTGATGACTGTATCAAATGTGACAAATCTTAGATTGTGGTAGATTTGGGACTAAATCTCAGGGTGGTGTTTTTATTTTGTTTGTCGTTGTTATTTTAATTCTTGTTTGTTCTTGTCTCTTGGATTTTTTTTGTGTGTATGTGTGTTTTATTTTTTTTTTTTTGGGGGGGGGGAGCTTTCTGTTGTTTTTATTTTGACTTTTTGAGGCTATACTTGCAGCTCGTGGAACTTAATTCTGAGCGAAATAATTCAGTAGAATTGTAGCAGTTTGTAAACACTTTCGTTCCCATTAATTTCGATTTTTTTAGGATACGGCCTATTTTACAGTCTACCTTTAAATAGAGAATCGAAATGTAATTTTTAAAAATACGATGTCAAAAAAGAATAATTTAAAGGGACGTCATCTCTCTTAAGTCTTTTGATTTGCCGTTTTATATAACTTGAAATGTTTACACGTTTTAAAAATAAAGTTAAAGATTGAATATTTTTTAGCTACATGTCAGGAATAATATCCTATGTAGCAGTGAAACAAATTTCAATACAAGTAGCATACGATCCAACACGATATACATTTCGAAAAATAAAGTATCCATTCAGAAAGCTTGTGTATGCAGTTACCTGATAGTATAAGCCCATACATAATGGCGTGTGTAGGGTTACTTTACCAGGGTGCAGTGTATGTGATATGATATGACTTGGTTAAGTGTCATCGTGTGTTGAATGGGTTCCGGATCGTGGCAAATGATGAGGGTATTTTATTTCTCCAGCGGAATTAAAGACCGGGGTTTGTAGTGCAGTGTAAACTTTCGATACAGCCAGGAATTAGAGTGGTGTAGGGTGAAGAATAGAACAGCGATCACTTCTCTTCAAGCTGTTGTATCGATCTTCGAACGCGGCCTCTAGTTTTGGTCTTGACCAGAGTGAACTAAACATCCGCTTGTTGTTCGGCATGTTTCCGTGTTAAAAAAAATTAAATAAATACCAAAATCCTTGCCCTACATTTACAGCAGTTGGGTCAATTTCCTTTTTTCTACTCAATCCCAGGGAATAAATGACTTCCAGAGGGGTCAAAGGTCGTGGTGATATGGAACACAATCCAGGCAATAATTTTGCATTGAAGTGTGTGTTGCCTGTTATCGTATCAAACACGCACACCCTGTAAAATATTATGTTTCCTATTCAAGATCCGGGTAATAAGTCCGGACATGTTGAAAGAATGGCCCCCATCTTTATGACTGTCCTGTGAACGTTTGTATGTATTGTTTGCTTTGTTATCAAAACAATAGTACGAAACTTAGTCTACACTGCGGTTAATAGTACATGTATACAAGAGCTGTATTATGATGGCATAAATATTGTTGCCAGTATTGTCTGCGGCTTTAACCTACTGAAACCATCAACTGTCATGCAATTCAAATTCCCATCTTCCATGATCTGACAGTGGCTTTAGTCTTATATGAGAAAGCTTCTTCTAAGGCAATGCCGGTGCCAATTTGCAGTAAAAATTGAATAAGTATTGTCAAAGCGTAAATACAATATGCAACTACGTATTGATATTTCAACATAGATGTATTTACAATTATTACGATTATCATAAGTTGTCTACATTATGTTCTCGTATTGTATTGTCAAGCTTTTCTCTAAAGTATTTTTTAATATAATTTTTTATATATTTGGAAATGAAAAATATAAGATGAATGAATGATAAATGGATACTAAATAATTCTTACAAATAATTACAACACGCAGTATCCTATATTCGTAATAATCTATGAATCACTTTTCAAATACTATAATATGCAATATACTACAGTTTTCAGTCACTGGAATAATTCACCTGCATCTGTCAGTGGTTCGTCGTTGATTTCTTTTTCTTAAACAATGGCTATAAATTGATCAACTAAACAGTTTAACAAACCGGTTCAGGTTCAGTTCGCCAATTTACCATGAGTGGGGGTGCAGTGGGGGTGTCTTTTCTTCGTGAGTTTAGTGCAATTGTGTGTAAATTTGCTACATTTTAATGTATGTTGTTTACTTTTAAAAAAACATCGTGACACTATACGATTTCCAGTATAAAGACTCGTATATTACCAATGTAGAACCCGATTTCTTCATAATACAGGCCATGCATAATTGAACGGACTTCCCCGTTGTAAAGAGCTGTGTATAATTAATAGATAAATATAGAGATCCGTTCGTCTACAGTATAGGCCTTAGGTTTTCCCTGACAGGTCCTGCACGACAGGTTGGTTACCATGGTAACGGACAAGCACTACTTCCTTTCTTCCTTCCTGTACTCAGTCCTAGTACGTCTCTCACACAATATTCCACTCTTTGAACAAACATTACAACAAAAAGTATGAATTAAAGGGTACACTGGGAAATTATATATTGGTAGTATACGTTGAGTTTGTCCAGTTTTCGTCCGGTATTGGAATATGTTATCAGTTTAACCCTTAATGCGTCATGTACAGTGATCCCGGAGTGCCGAATGTTTATTTTGACAATTGATTCATTGGTTAATGTATAATTTCACATTGGTCAAAACTCTGACTTCTCTGTTTCACTTGACACTAGATAATCCCTAACCATAAGTATGAGAAGGATAAATGAGGATTAAGGGGATGAGAGCTTGATTACTTAGTTTCTACGAATGCACCTTAACGTAGTGTGATCACGCTATTTTAGGTACGAATACGTGTACAATGCACGTTGAATATTATCGACCCGTTGCTTTCGGGAACCTTGTGAGCCCTGTACAAAGTCTATGGAGATGTACAATATCTCGTAGTCAACGGAGTAAAAGGCACACTTTGAGATTAAACAAAATAGCTCCCTCTCTGTGGCTCTAATGATGGAGATGGAATATGCGTTCCATCCCACAAAGTAAACGGTCATCGTGTGACTACACAAAGGCCGTTAAGCATATGTTGTGTGCCTACGCAAAGGCTGTTAATGAATACAGTTAAGGGCTTCTGCATGGGCACACAACATACAGTTAGCGGCCTTTGCATAGGCACACAACATACAGTTAGCGGCCTTTGCATAGGCACACAACATACAGTTAACGGCCCTTGCATAGGCACACAACGTAGCAGGGGCGTCGATCCGTGTTTTGGATGGGGGGGGGGGGGCAAAAGTGAAAAATGTCCCAAATTTTCGTCGCGCTCCGCGCACCATATTGTAATACACAATTTTGTGCGTGAAGCGCACCGAAAAATTGACAATTTTGTAAGTTTAATAGTATTTTTATGTCATGTTTAATGGTTTTAATACTGTAAATATGCACAATACGATGTCCATTGGGATGTAATTTCTCTGGCACGTTAAAAGCCCACTGTCATGGCAGGATGAACAACGCCCTCTTTTGACTAAAATCATAAAGACTGAGCACCAATGACACCCATAATGCAACAGAAACAGCCATGAAAGTGTGGCAAAATACAGCATTTTGTTTTCCTCCCACAATATGTAAACTATGGCACTGCAACAATCCATGTTCATGAATATTCCAGGATTATGTCATCTCTGTGGTTGAGTTGACCCTTGACAGTGGACCTATAAGAGTTAAAGAATGCACCGTCTGCAGGTGAATTATGCCCTCACAGTCATTTTTCACCAACGTTAATTTCCACTTTTTCTGCTGTTTTTTTTCTTTTACGTGAAAATGAATGATAATCCAATCCTTCATTACATAATAAGCATCCAGTTTATTAAAGAGGAATTGTTTAATCTTAGAAAAAAACAGGTGCTGATTATAGCTTCTCCTTGTCGCGTATTTAGAACCTTTTAAGGTTTTTCAAAGAAGCAAAAAAAATGTTCTAAATGGTTCTTTAGAACCATTTTTGGTTCTACAAGGAACCATATGGGCTTCTTTATACACCCTGTGGGGTTCTTGAT
>JZLH01S0046478.1:7282-19967 GCA_001188425.1 Eucidaris tribuloides
TTATGTCCCAGCCCCTCTGCCGTGGGTGGGCCTGCATTTGATAATCTCTCCGCCATGGAGAAGGAAAGAAAAACAATTGTTCATTGATTTCTTCTCAAATAATTTGTTAATTTCCAATTATAAACTGCATTAAGACATCATTATAGAAAGACCCCTTCAACTCAAAATGCATGCGTTATAGTGTATGTTGCAATACTTTTTGAGTAGGGAGGGTACTACCACGAATGTATTACGTTACCACAAATTTCATTGTAATATCGTGGTAAGACCACGATACCACGATACGTCACATACTTTACCGTATAAACACGGAAAATACCACGACTTACACGGTAAATCACATAGTAAAATATTGGATAATACTGACAAAATACAGTATTGTATTACACAATGCAACTACATAAACATTGTTATTGTTATTACAATGATTATTATTATTATTATTATTATTATTATTATTTTAATTATTATTATCATTATTTTATTATTATTATTATTATTATTATTACTACTACTACTACTACTACTACTACTACTACTACTAATACTACTACTACTACTACTACTATTATTATTATTATTATTATTATTATTATTACTACTACTACTACTACTACTAATACTACTACTACTACTACTATTACTATTATTATTATTACTATTATTACTAGTAGTAGTAGTAGGCCTGCAGTTGTTGCTGTTAATGTTAGTTGTAAAACAGTTCTGATTTGTTTCTTTGTTTACTTTTCATTAAATTCTTATGTGCAGTAACCCCAATACCCTGAAGTTTTTTGCACTTTTAATCTCATTCTTGGCCTACCTTTGTTTCGATCCTTACTTGGGACTTCAATCAGACTGTAAGATCAGAGCTACCGACATTTTCTTTAATTGCAACAAGAGGGCTAGGGACACTAAGGAGTTGCAATTAATTCACCCAATATATTGTATTTCAATACAGGTTTGAGCAGATTCTCTTCCTTCTTCAACATCTTTGACGACCTCACTGACCTCGGACTTGACATACTACTGACTATAAAAAAATTTGATTACATTTAAAAAAAAAGAGAGAAGAGAAATAATAAAAAAAATAAAAAGAGAGAGAGAAAAAAAGAAATAGAAAAAGAGAAAACAAACAATTAAATACAAAACAAAAGAAAGAAGAAGAAGAAAAAAAATAGACAGAGAGGAAAAAAAGAAGAAGAAATAAAAAATAAAGTATTTCCCCTTTAAAAAAAGAGAAGAAAAGGAAAAGAGAAAAAACAATAGAGGGGAAAAAAGAAAAGAAAAGAAGAAAAAAAAGAACCCCAAAAAAGGCAGAGAAGAATAAATGAAAAGAGTAAATACTCAGAAAATTGTCTTATTTCATTTTATTTGTTTTGAAAATATTAAATAAGTAAAGAATTTGGCGAAAATAGTCTGACTACGGACTGTTCGCCATTCTCACCAAACCCAACAACAACAACAACAGTGTAGGCCTACTAGTTATTTACTCTGCCAGCTACATCACGTACGTACGGCTATTTTGTTGATTTTGCAAGTTTTAGTCACAGTGCGGTGACCCTTTACATTCTTCTGTTGCCGATTTGAAGACACAAACATGCAGATGTCAAATGTTTACTGATTTGCCGTAAATTTATGCAATGTTGACAAAAATATTATAAATACAAATGTTTTGGAAGTATTGTAATTTATTTTTACCTAATTTATCAAAATGGGCATTTTATACAATCTTTGATATAGTAAATTCGTGATGAGTGTGACCCCTGACATCGATCGGTACCGGTACGGTACCGCATATCATGCAGAAAAAAGTGAGCGCGGAGAAAATCAAATTCCGTTAACCGTCAATCAACATTTCTGCGAGTCAAAATCAATTTAAGGTGCTAAATTGTACGTTATCGTGGAATTCCGTTATGATTCATTTCACATGTGTCTACATGATACTAGCACTTTGCTGACTCAACTATGCAGATGCAGGTGTTTGGCTTCAGAGATTCAGCCAGCCAAGTAAGTGTATAATCAATGCATCACACCTACGTATGTGGTCCAGGATATGGACCATTTGCCTTTCTGTTACACATGACACGCTAGACCGAAGGCTTCGACCTCTGTATCGCGTCCGTGGTCGTTTTTCAGTACTTCTCAGACGATCTTGACAGGTATTTTACATGTATCTATGGTATTATACGCTATACAGAGACCGAATCCTGTGCTGGTTTCTACACACTGGTCTATCAGAGGGCTGCAAACCATCGCCACGAATCTGGCGAGTCCCGAACGGACGGAAAATGTCCGAGTTTAGACTGCAACTGATACTTACGAGAGTGAAAATCACTCCTACTACCCACCTCGATTTTTCACTGATGCCCAAAGTCCAAAGCTAATACGTAGCTATACGTAGCTAGTAATACGTAGCTTTGGCATCAGCGAAAAATCGCGTACGAGACTGAAGGATATACTTTCTTGACGATTTTTTTTTCGCGGTTTTCACTATTTTCACGACGAAATAAGGATGGAATCAGGATTGGCATGACCGAGGTGGGTAGTAGGAGTGATTTTCACTCTCGTAAGTATCAGTTGCAAGTCTAAACTCGGAATATTTTCCGTCCGTTCGGGACTCGCCAGATTCTGGCGAGTTTTGAGCTCGAAAGACCAGTGTGTAGAAACCAGCACAGGATTCGGTCTCTGTATAGCGTATATACCATAGATACATGTAAAATACCTGTCAAGACCGTCTGAGAAAAACTGAAAAACGACCACGGACGCGATACAGAGGTCGAAGCCTTCGGTCTAATGACACGCACGTACTGTCAATGACTGTGTGACTGCATGTTGCACTTGCGATGCTTGTGTGGATCTAACGTTAGTCTACACAAAATTGACAAAGTATTGAAATGAGTGGCCGTTATTTTACCCAGTCGTGTGGCACACGAATGTGCTTTGAAATTCATTCAGTGTTTTAGGAAATCATACTGAAAATTGCTGTGACTGTGATCGTGAGCAGGTGAGTGGCTTGATTGATTACCGTAGACGCTAGGACTCGTCACCGGCTCAGCTCAGTCGTGTCGGCCAGTGTCGTGACACTAGACAGTGTGTCCACCATCTCTGTGGTCCTGGCTGAGCAGAACTGCCTCAGTGCCGTCACCAGCTTTTTTCAAGAGGGGGTGCGTTTTGGAGAAAAAAGACAAAAATTACCCATTCCAATGTCAGGCAGTGGTGCGGGTGGCGCAGACACGAGCTGTTCGACACTGCACTATTAGGTAGATATGAATATAGCAACACTGATACTTAGAACATGTCGCCCTTTTCAAAAGACAGGCCCGATCAGATCTTTTTAGGGGGTGGGGTCGAAAATCTGAGTGAACGGACCTTTTGCGAGGGAGCAAAGAGACCGAGCGGGGGGTGTGGGAATGGGGATACCCCCTCCCAGAGCAGGGAAAGTTTTGCATTTCGAACCCCAAAACAGTGTTCTGATGCCTATTTTTACAGGTATAACGTCAGTATGATTTTCTCCGAATAGCAAACTTAGGGGCATAATTACAGCATATTATATAGCTTGTCGTTTTCGGTGGATGGTGTTTTCATATGCCTGAGAACAGAACATAAGTCACTTCTTCTGGTTCCAGCATTGCCTATGACAAATTCCGTATCATACAAGTACAACATTTGTGCACCACATGTGCACAATAACGTCGTGTGAACAACGGAACCGTGACAGCGGGCCTGTGCGTGCGTGACCAGGCGCGGTTCTAGAGCGAAAATCTCAGGGGGGGGGGGCTACTGGGGGGCTTGACGGAAACCTGGGCGGGTATGGGAGGATGGATACCGCGTTACACGCGGTAGAAACTTTTTAAAAAGACGTGATTTCTGGGTATGGTAAATAAATATTTTAAAGGTATATTTTATGAAGATTATTTTTGATTATCATTGTTTTCAAAATGATATCAGGAAGTATAATGTGAAAACTGTAATTGGGTATAGTCATACATTCGAACCGAGCGAAACGACCGAGCGAGGGAGGGTGTGGGAGGGGGGATACCCCCTCCCACGGTAGGAACTTTTTTAAAATACGCATAGAAAATGCGTGATTCTAGGCATGGAAATTGAATATTATAAAGGTATATTTAATGAAACAAATATTAGGAATTGTCGTCAGGTTCTCAAAAAGATGTTCAGCAATTATGTGAAAAACTGTTATTGCGTTGTCATACTTGTAAGGGAGCGAAGCGACCGAGCTGGGGAGGGTTTGGGAAGGTCATGGGAGGGGGCATACCCCTTACATGTTTATAAAGTATATGAGTCAATTTGCGAGCGAGCGGAGCGAGCGAGTTTGAAAATTTTCGCATTTTTACATTAAAAATTAAATTTATTACATCATTTTTGTTGGTAATTCGGACATTTTGTTGACACTACATGACGTGGTTCTCTATTCTATTACTGACGACATGACGTTACGATAATACTGACAAAGCACCGTCAACAAAATCTTGGTCGTTATGCGACCGAGCAGAGCGAGCGAGTTTGAAAAAATTTGCGTTTTTACACTTCAAAAAGTGTCATTTCTTGGCTTATTTTTTGTTGGTACTTGAGACATTTTGTCGATACAAGATGACGTGGTTCTCTTTTCTATTGCTGACGACGTGACGTTACGATAATATGACTTACAAATTACCGGCCAAGCACTGTCAACAAAATTTTTGTCGTTATGCGAGCGAGCAGAACGAGCGAGTTTGAACAATTTTGCGTTCTTACACTTCAAAAAGTGACATTTTTTGGCTTATTTTTGTCGGTACTTGAGACATTTTGTCGGTACAAGATGACGTGGTTCTCTTTTCTATTACTGACGACGTGACGTTATAATAATAAGACTGACAAATTACCGGCAAAGCACCGTCAACAAAATCTTGGTCGAAATGCGAGCGAGTTTGAAAAAATTTACGTTTTTACCCTTCAAGAGAGTGCCATTTCTTGGCTTATTTCTATAGACATTTTGTCGGTACAAAATTTCAAATGTACCGCCAAAACTCGGAAAATGCATTATTGGAGGGCAATTGCCTCCCCGCCCCTCCCCTTTGGCTACGCTAATGATTTTTTCTTCTTCTTTTCCCCTTTCTTCCTTTTCTTCTTTTCATTTTCTTGTTTTTCCTTTCCTCTCTTTTTTTTCGTTCTTTCCTCCTCTTTTTCCTCCTTTCTTTTCACTCCTCTCCTTTTCCTTTTCTCTGTCTTC
This sequence comes from Eucidaris tribuloides, assembly GCA_001188425.1. Lineage (NCBI taxonomy): Eukaryota > Metazoa > Echinodermata > Echinoidea > Cidaroida > Cidaridae > Eucidaris > Eucidaris tribuloides. The sequence continues at coordinate 12,510 of JZLH01S0046478.1, forward strand.
CTCCTCTTCCTTTTCCCTTTCTTCCTATTTTCCCTTCCTTTTCTCTTCTTTCTTTCTCCTTCCTTTTTTTTTCTCCTTCCTTTTTTCATTTTTTTTCCCGACGGCAGCGCAGATTTACCGACGATATCCAGAGAAGTGGGGGGGGGGGTCACACCCCCCACCCCCCCCGTAGGTACGGTGAAAAAATGTAAATGAGTAGTCGAAGGAGCGAAGCGACCGAGTAGGGGCAGGAATTTTTTGAAATTATGTAAGACGGGTTTCTGCGCACCGTAAATACATATTTAGAAATTCTCATGACTTCTTTTTATCAATAATTCAGTCTTTGCTAAGTCGCTTCAGGTTATTTATTCATATTTTCTTTGTAAAACATTTTTTGCTCAATGTTTCTTTTTTTCTTTTTTTTGGGTGGGTGCTTGCAGCCATTTTCTGTTGTGCGGCGGTTCTCAAACTATCCAAAGCCCCCCGTCAGAACCGCACCTGTGCGTGACGTGAGGGTTTTAAGAGCGGATCAGTCTCTTTTATAATGTCATAATTAGATATTCTTCACAATTTCCATAACTGGAAATATGATATTAAAAAAACAAAACATATATGACTTTCTTTATACCATTTTTTTTACAGCAGTGGACTTTGTCGCCCGCGGGGGGGGGGGGGGGGGGGCGTTCGAATCCCCAACACCCCTGGTTATACGGGGCCCTGAAAGACCACCCCCCCCCATCCAAGGCGACGGACCAAAATTGTTTTCTTCTTCTTCTTCTTTCTCTTTCTTCTTCTTCTTCCTTCTTTTTCTTCTTCTTCTTCTTCTTCTTCTTCTTCTCTTCTCTTTCTTCTTCTTTTTTTTTGGGGGGGGGGGTTCTGAGAAGCGGCGGGTGCGTCTCCGCACGCTTCCCGCACCCCCCCCCTGGCGACGCCATGTGCCTTGACACATCACGCCCAACATTATGAAAAAACAAACAAAGTTTGCACGTGGGTAGGCCTATTGATCGTCCAGACAAAAAGGACTGGACATTGATCAAGAATCTTATGTTAGATAAGAACACTGCGGGCAGAAATTTTTGAAAAAATAAAACTGAACTGAAGTCGGTGGTGAGTCCTTCATTTTTAAAATTATATGTTTAGGTCATTTGTATATCCATTAAAGACAATATTTCTGTATAAATTTGTTTTAAAAAAAATGAAATTTCAGAGCACATTCTTGTACCATGATCACGATTGCATAAAAACAGCCACCCATTATTTTGTGCAGAAAAGTCTGACATAGATACATGTATAGAATTGTCCCCATGTGTGAGTGTGTCCCCACGCTTGGGAACGATCCTTAGTGAAGACCGGCTTGGTTACGATCGCTCGCGGTAGCGGTTGTGTTTGTGTTTGGACCGTTATTTGCTGCAAGACATGGGAAATCTATGTAGACTATATTGTGCAAAAGCTTTAATTTATTACATTTCAATGTAAAACGCCCTTCTGAAAGTTTGAATTAGGTCTATGTTTATTTCCTGCAAAGTTGACTTACATATACTGATACATTCGCCTGTCGACCGACTTTTGATTGGTTGATGGGCGCACGTGCCGTGCACACTAGTTCAATCATATTGGTATCAACGAGGTGCGGGTGCGATTTCTGCTGTGCACTGTGGATGACCGGCGAGGGTGACCCGCATTGTAAAGGGAGACAGTCCGGCTATGATTGCTGAGCTATGGGGTAATACAGCATATTTTGCTCTCTATTATCATAGCGCCAAACGTTGCAGGACCGTCCCTTACAGGGAAAAAAATACACGGGGGCTCGGGGCGATTTTGCTCCCGAAATGGCCAAAAGAGCCCCCGTAAATTACCATAGGGTTCAATATAAAAAAAATAGGGACAGCTCTGAAACAGGAAAAGTAGCCCCTGAAAAGAATTTTTTTTCCCTGGTCCCTTATCACAATGCAGGTCAATAAGGTCATCCCTACTGGTTATTCACAGCGTACAGCAGAAATGGCACCCGTACCCCATTGATACTAATGCTTGAACTTATGAGCATGGGCACACGCTCAGACGTCAACCAAGCAAAAGTCACCCGAAGGTTGTCCACCAAGATTTCATGGACAGGCGAATGTATTGTTAGTCAACTTTGCAGCAAATAAAGAAAATTCAAACTTTTCAATGGTAGATTGAAATGTATTCGTACAATATTTTCCACTCCATAAAATTAATGTCTTGCAGCAAACAGCAATACAAACACCCGCAAGCCATCGTAAAAGGCACCAGTCTTCATTATGGATCGCTTCTAAGCACATAGTTGACTACATACATGAGGCCTATGGGTCCCACCTAAAGAGTTTCAGATTTCCGCGTCGACATGCTGAGTATCAGGGTTGACATCATTTCAAGCACCGCACCTGCATCAACGTCAAGCCTACGTCCACCTCCACATTTTCGAACGGGTTCACAACCCCCCCCTCCCCCATGCACCCCTCCCCTACCCCAATTTCATCATCACAGACTTGGGTTTAATAATATTTGTCAGACTAATTAAACACTGAGAGGCTACATGATGTAGGTGGCAATATGCTTTCTGAATCTGAGTCTGTGCCATAATTAGCCACAGAAGATGTACCGGTATCCTGAAGTTGACACTATCGTGTAAACAAATGCCACTTCTAATGTGAATAGAATAATAAATGTCTCTTTTATTTCTTTTGTGTGTGTACATGTACGTTATTGCTGTCTTTGGTTTGAATGTCCTCCACTTCATGTTGGCAATCATGATGGATCCAGTTACCAACAGAAACATAACCAGACAAAATGGGCATCAACCGCATCATCACTAAGAAGAATTTTGTGTACCGATATTTTTACAACTTTGATCTGTTCACCGCAAGTCTCAAGCTCCATGCATAATCTCTTTACAAAACAGGTGAAATGAAAAACTGACAATTGACGTTTTCAAAATTTGAGTGAGTTCCATTTCAATAGAATCAGAAGATGGCAGTGAATATCGTAGTACACAGTTGGAATTTCGTGAACATCATGGAAACGAAATGTGTGAATGGATCCAATTCATCTCTGATTGCTTTGTTTTATTCGGCACATTCAGCATAGATTAGTGAACAAACTTCCAACTTTATATCAGGCAAATGTGCATACTAAGGATTGTGACCTGCAGAGCCGGATGTAATGTTGTATGCTGGAGAAATTCATCTTGAAAGTTTAAGTGTCTGCATATGAAATACCTGAAGTTCATTTAATAGGAAAATTATCATGGTTGCTATTTCTCTCACCAATCCACGTATACTATTTTACACTATGCAGGAACACTTTCTTGCCTGGACTGGAGCCATACTATGTATGTATTACATATGTGGTCGATCATGAATTAAATTAGCTGTGGATTTTTCAGATAAGAAAAATGTACAGTGTAGTTTATTATGTTTTCATCACCTGTACAATATTTATCAATGATTTTAACAGTGAATGGATTTATCACTTGCCTCAAATGTGAATAGCATATATTTTCAGTTACGGGACAAAATCCACCAAATATGTACATGTACATTGTATGCAGGGCTTGACACTAGCACTTGCCCGGGGCAAGTAAAATATCATGTCGGCAAAGTAAAAGATCAAAATATTAAAAGTTACTTGCCTAGTCGGGCAAATTTTGATTATCAAATGAGAAAAGCAGTAAAATGTCCAAAATCCTTACCAGAATGCAAACAAAATATGTGTGAAATTCTGTGTTCAGTTAACTAACTTAATACTAAATTTCTTCATTATTTTGCCAATTTTACTTCATTTTCTGTGTTTGGTTTAGAAGCTTGAGTTCAAAACATCAACCGTGTTATTATGTATGTGAATTTTTTGTACATGTACATGTTACAAATGTTACAACATGTACATGTTAGTGTATAAGTTTACACAAATTTGTGTGTAATCATGGTAATTGTATGCTTGGTTCATTACACATAACATGACTGGCAGCAGGCAACACAAGCTCTGTGGAATACTCCTTTTTGAACAACAATTAAGTAATATTCAATGGTTTATGGTTATCGTAAATGGAGAAACACTGGAAAAATTGACATGCGAAGCAAAGGTGTTATGTATGTAATTAATATCTGTTTTGATAAATTATGTTTTCAGAATTGCACTGACATATTAATTGACAAACAGACAAAGAAAATATGTTTCAATTGATACACAATTTGTGAGTGTGTGTTGGGGGTGGTTAATTGTGGCCTCCTTGTCCAGTCTTTTTTTCAAAGTTCTAAATATTAGTCAAGTTTAAATTTGTATGGCTATTCATGTAAAAATTGAGATAGACAAGTTTCCATCTTGTTCATTTATTCAGACAAGTTTGTTTTGTAAACGCAATTGCAATACATTTCACTGATTTCGTAATATGTCATACAACTGTTCACTTTGTTTTCATTAGTTCGTAAAGTACTTACTGTATTATACTGTGGATAATTGTAGGGACAGTGATTTTCCGTTTATCGGTAAATCGAAACAGAAAATCCGGTTTGGTTCTTTACTTTTCATGTGAAAATTCATGGAATTCACCTTTGCAAAACAGAATTCATGTTTTTGTTGTGTACATTTTCTATGACGAAATGGAATTTCCATTTTTAGATCAAGTTGAAATGGAATTACAGGTGTTCAGAAACGGAACAGACCATTTTTTGAAGCAAAAATCACTGTCGCTATAATTTATGTGAAAGCTCATTGAAAATGATTGTGATGTGACCTGATTTATGCTACATGTTGTGTTATACAGGGGAACCTCTTTACAATGAGGACCTAAAAGCTATGACAATAACCTTGTTAATGTTTCTCACTATATCAGGGTACAAAAACAAAGAAATGTCCTGCAATCACCTCTTTGTAACGGAGTTCCACTGTATTTGTTTTGAACTTTTAATTGTATAGCTTGGTGATGTGTATATATTTTTTGTCAGAGTGTGTGAAAGTAGTAAGTTTCTACTGTACTTAATGTTTTACCTTCCCACTAATATAGAAATATGTGAGGCAATTATCAGTGTTGCATATTGCATTTTGGTCAAATGACCAGGATATACAGTATGATGATCTCTCATTCTCTTTGTACACAGAGACTTAAACAGTGTAAGGATCACGGAGGGGGGGGGGGGGTTGAGGGCCCATCCCCCACCCAAGTTTCATGGCAAGTTAGATTACCCAGTCCAGATCTTTGGGTTAAGTTTGATTGCATCATGGTTCAAATCAATTAAAAAACATCAAATACAATTAAAGTCTTGTTATCCAAAATTTTCACTTACATCGTATCCTTTTGTTAGCTCTTAATATCTAATGTGCACTTATTTTTTATTGACTGTACAAATTGTACTACATTCATCCATGATGCTTGCTTATTTTATACCAATGGCTCAATTTGCAATACTCTACACTGTCTACCATTTGCCCACTATTCACTCTATTCACTATTGTAATTTACCATTGTAAGTCATTAGTAGACCAATTAGTGCATTGTGTTAATGCTGTGTCTATGGTACATCCATGGTAAGCCAATGGTAGACCAATGGTACATTGTATTAATGGTAAGCCAATGGTACATTGATGGTAAGCTAATGGGAGACCAATGGTGCATTATATTAATGGTAAGCCTATGGTAATCCAACGGTGCAACTTAATGGTGTGTCAATGGTAGACCAATGGTATATTATTGATAAGCCAATGGTGCTTTGTGACAATGGTGTGTCCATGGTAGACCAATGGTACTTTGTATTAATGGTAAGCCAATCGTAGACCAATGGTACCTTCATGTTAAATGGTAGACCAATGGTGGATTGCATTAATGGTAAGCCAATGGTGGATTGTGTATGGTAAACCAATGGTGGACCATGAATGGTAGACCAATGGTAGACTGTGTATGGTAGGCCAATGGTGGATTGTCTATGGTAGGCCAATTGCATTAATGGTAAGCCAATGGTGGATTGTGTATGGTAAACCAATGGTGGACGTACCATGAATGGTAGACCAATGGTAAACTGTGTATGGTAGGTCAGTGGTGGATTGTCTATGGTATTGGTAGCCCAATGGTAGACTCTGTACGGTAGACCAATGGTGGATTGTCTGTGGTAGACCAATGGTGAATTGTCTATGGTAGCCCCAATGGTGCACTGTACATGTATATGGTAGACCAATGGTGGATTGTCTATGGTAGCCCAATGGTGGACTCTCTATGGTAGACCAATGGTGGACTCTCTATGGTAGACCAACGGTGGATTGTCTATGGTAGACCTATGGTGGATTTTGTATGGTAGACCAATGGTGGATTGTCTATGGTAGCCGAATGGTGCATAGTGCATGGTGTTTTAATGGTAGATTAATAATGGATGGTGCACATGTATGGTAGACCAATGGTGGATTGTGTATGGTAGATTAATGGTGAATGGTGTATGGTAGACCAATGGTGTATGGTAGACCAATGGTAGATGGTGAATGGTATGCTGATGGCAGGCCAATGGTGGATAGTGAATAGTGTTTCAATGGTAGATGAATGGTGGACTGTGAATGGTATGTCTACAGTAGACCAATGGTGGATTATCTATGGTAGACCAATGGTGGATAGTGAATGGTGTTTCAGTGGTAGATGAATGGTGGACTGAATGGTATATCTATGGTAGACCAATGGTTGATTGTTGATGGTATACCAATGGTAGCTTGAATGGTATTTCAATGGTATGCAGTGGTGAATGGTGTAATAATTTGCATAATTAGTATGCAAATATCATTGCTGCAAATAATACCATTCACCGAATGGTAGCCCAATTTTATACCATTAAGGTACCATTCATTTACCATTCATATACCATTGGTATGCAAATGAGGTCTACCATTTGTCCGAAAAATGTTAATTAGGTCGAATGGTACATTTCAATGGTAGATGAATGGTACCAATGGTACATTTTGTATGGTATTTTCAATGGTATTTGCGAATGGTATTCCACTGGTACTTCCGAATGGTATTCCAATGGTAAACCGCCAATTATTTTTGTAAGGGTTTGACCGATGATGTAAAATAAATTAACAATAGCAGGCGTTGCATTCTCTCTTGGACATCGTGTATGATGTGACGTATATACTTTTCACCTGTAATGTGAGGTCAGCAAGGGGGTCATGTATAAAATATATCATGCGACTGGAAGAAGAGATTGATTCTAATGTTTGATATCATTTTCGGGAGATTTCATCACGAACAGCTCAAGATATACCAAATTATATTGAGATGAATTCTTTATTTTCGATACTTCTGGTGAAGTGTTCCTTTAAGTTTAAAGGCCTATAACTTTTAAGTGATACCACAATTTGACTATACAAGGCACCTAGGGTTGTTCTATAGGGTCTATTCTACCATCCTATCGAGTCAGATTTGAGATGTAGTGTGGGTTGCACGAAAGTCACTATCCAGGCCGTTTTCAGAATCTGCTCCCGTAC
>JZLH01S0046478.1:30536-41191 GCA_001188425.1 Eucidaris tribuloides
ATCCAGAGTTTAGGCCATTATATTTAACTGATTGTTTCTGGGAGTGAGCTGTGCGAAAGACAGGAATAACGAATTGAAGAGTTTAGTCTGGTATTTTTGCTGTGAACTTGGTTTTGGGAAATGAAGTAATTTTCGAATATATTTGGTAATAACTGATTATAAAATTTAAAAACGAAACCCATAACTGTATTGACATAAAGTTGACAGCGGTAAAACGCTCGACTGTTGAAATAATGGTTTCGTATGTTCACGGTGGTGAGCACCAGTGCAAATCCGAATCGCCCGTTTTGTAAAATTTCTAATCTCTTCAGGTGAGTCTTTGCCGCTCTTCCCCAGACCAGATTACAATAAGTATAACTAGGAAGAATGGTGATTTATACAACGAAGTAATGAATGAACGGGAAGCATTGATGCGTAGTCTCGATAGTATTCCGACTTGTACGCTTACTTTATATAACTATTGAATTAATATGCTGTTGCCAAGACATCTTTTCATCAATATGTAACCAAGAAAATTTGAAGACGTAACTCTAGATAATGTAACATCATTAATCCGAATAATAATATTTTCATGTGTATTCAAGCATTTAAGATTGTACAACATATATTTAGTTTTTGAAATATTTAACTGTAATTTGTTTGACTTAACCATTCAAAACTTTTTGAAGAAACTCTGGAATTCTCTCACACAACAACTTAAATCCCTCCGTTATGAAACGTTCTAAAGAAAATTCAAACAATATCTTTTCTCTCTTTAATTCTGATTTTATCAATTATAGTCAATCATAATTCACAGTGCAATTTATATATCAATAGTTTACGTTAACATTATATTCAGTGCAATATCAGTGCAATTCATTTGATTTCTAAATGTTTTTCCGATACTCATGACATATGTTTGTTATGTTTATGTGGTGTATTAGTATTCTTTCAGTTTTGATGTTGTTAGCATTTTCATAATTTGATTTCTTTCATTTTTGTGCAATGTATAACGTATTTATGTCATATTTGTCTGATTTGTATGTGTTCTATGCATTTAATTATTGTCAATTTTTGTTGTTTTATTCAGGTGCACCTGTTTTACAAGTTAACTTTTTGATGGTGTATTCCTGATATTTTATACTGTATTTTATTTTTTATGCGAATATGGAAATAAATGTTGATTTGATTTGATTTGATTTGATTTCATTTGAAACTCATCCCTACAAACGAACCGCAAGTCTGCAATACATTATAGAATGATATTGTTTGACACCATACGCGTACACAGGGGGGGGGTTGTTTGGGGTGTTCAAACACCCCCTTTGCCGAAAGTAGCGTGTTTTAGGTGTCAAACACCCACCTTTAGCAAAAGGGGGGGGGGTTGTTGAAATGTTGGAAGTTTGTTCGCCGCCCCGCTGAGCGACTTTCGGCGGCTGGGATGACCGTGGAAAATTTTTGACCTCGGATTTGGAATGAAAAAAAAAATCACTTTTCGGCGGCTGGGCTGACCGGTAAATATTTTTGATCTCGGATTTGGAATGAATCTTTTTTCACTTTTCGGCGGCTGGGCTGACCGCGAAAAAAATTAGACCTAGGATTTGGCCGCAGATGAACACCCCCCTTTTGCAAAATCCTGCGTACGCCTATGTTTGACACAATCAATAAATGCTATCGATATTGCCAAAATAAAATAAAAAACGCCTTCTTTACTTTCATGGTCAAAACTTAATTGGCATATTTTTTTTTATATCTTCGAGATCCACTGAATAACAAAATGCGTTTAATCTCACAAACAAAAACGAAATATCAACGTTCAATTTCTCAAATCCTTTACAAAACAAAGGTCATCAGAACTTATAGGCCTACACAATATACTAATTTCATTTTGTACATACAATCAGGCCAAGCACATTAGAGAATCAATATTACCCTAATATATAATTAAACTATATGCATGAAACGATGGCTGGATAGCCCCAAATCAGCTGCATTTTCCTAGTGCTGCTGTTATTTTATGGGGTCAAGAGGAGGGGGAAAACAAAAATAATGACGTACTTCAGTACCACTCTTGTGCAGAGTAGTATAATCAATTGAGATCAATAACCCCACAGTATTCAAAATAATTTTACGTGATGTCGCACGTATGTCCGAGTTATGAATTCGTTGAATAGCAAAAACAATGAACTATCTAGAATAAATTGCATTGGGTAATAATGAATTTTCAAAAGAAAAATGACTTTGTGAGTTTGGATGCGCAGCGATTATGGCATTATAAATATCATAATAAAATCTCCATTACTTGTGCAACTAGAAATATCTTGATTTAAGAAAAGTTTATTTACTTTCATTGTGCTATGTGGTATTTCGTATTTATTACTTATTAAGATGTGTATGGTAATGATCAGAGTTTTGGGGGATGGAATCATTGTACATCATGAACAAATTAAAGAAAGAAACAAAACAAAGCAAAATTAATTGAAAAGATTGACCGAATATAAATGTACCACGTTTTTCCCATGCAGAACTGCTAGGCATAATGTTGTATTTATGCAGTAAAGATCTATACGGACAACCCTGTGCCCGTGGAATACACTAAAAAGAAACTTAAATTTTTACAATTATTTTTAGGTTAATTCTACGCATTGCTTTACTGTAAGACCACATTTGTAGGGCTTTCCAGCTGGTTTAGGAAATGATGTATGCATATTAGGAGTCTTTAATATTGACTTATTGAAATATGGGTCACAGGTAATAACGAAACCAGTACTTCCTTGTGTAATTATGTTTTCATTCGGTATGGAGGTATATTTGCAACAATCAAATACCATCTGTCGAGCCACCTACCAAAGATGAGTTGTCCTGTTTAATTACCTTATGTGATCCTCATGCCATAAAGTTGCTCTGTGGATTGCACTTCCATGTTGCTCAACGGGAGCCAATTTTTTTTATTCTTTTATTTTTTTATTTTTTATTTTTTATTTTATTCTATTTATTTACTATTTTTTTATTTTTATTTTTATTTATTTTTTTTTTTTGGGGGGGGGTAGGATTGCGCCGAGTCCAAGGCAGACCCAAACCAATCATGCCAATAGCAAGTTAAGTGAAGTCGTACTTTTCGCATCCACTTCATGCCAAATATAAAGTGAGCAGATACTGTAATATGGGGCCCCAAGGGCTGAGTGACCTTTATGCCCTAGGTGCAGTACATAGTTTGTGTGTCTATAATTATTATGTCTTGTAGGGTGTGAGCTAATTTTTGATATGAATTTATTACTTAATGTGATACCACTCTTTTATCAGGATCATAGTCAAGACCCATTTTGATGGGTAGAAACATTAGGTATGATACATATCGTCGCCTTAATAAACTTCTGAATTTGGATGATGTGACTAAAGCATGCCTAGTCATATCGGGTAGGTCAGAGTGTTATATTTCATACATTGTTTAATATTTACCGAAGGGCCATATTTTAATGACCTCCTGGCGTGACTTTTATACAGCAGATTATTTTCTTGCATGGGTCATTCTATGGTCTGTGATTAATCATTATAGAATTGGTTTCACGTGGTACCTGCAAATGTTTAAATACCGTAACTGCATTTTTGGGAGGCCCATTTGGGATTTTTTGTGGGCCCTTATCAGCTGATGCTTTCACTGAGAATATTCCCCTGCACATGGTATTGCTTTTGATTGGTACCTAGTAAGCACATAAGTAGTGGTGTTTGTATCTATTGCATGTCAATTCTGTGGTTAGCGTTGTGGGTCCAAATAAGGGCCATATTCAAGTGACCTCCGCTGTGCCCCTATTGCAGTTAGCCTACATTAGTAGTCTATGTATGCCTTTTCATGTTTTGTTTGGTAGCACTTAATATTTACCTAAATCTATGTTTTCATGGAGACTGTACAAACGATATATTTTAATCTGGGCCATATTTCAGGCCCATTTTGGCCATAATTATAAGACATGTTGATTCACAGATAAGCGGCTGAACTTGGTTTACAAGATGAAAATCATATCTAGTCGTTTCGGGCGGATCAGAAGGCGTTTTACACCGATTTATTGCTTAATATGGGCCCAAAGGCCCATATTTAGTGACCTTCTGGTGGGCATTTAGCAACGGACAGAATTTCTTGCATGGGCCATTATGGACTCGTGAGACTATTCCCCATACCGTGGTAAAGGTTTCAAGTGGTACCTAGAATGTTTGAATAAAGTCAATTTTGGGGCTTCTGGCGGGCTTTGGCAACGGATAAATTTTCTTTCATGGGCCATTCTGTAATCGGGGAGTATTCCGGGGTTGTGGTAAAGGTTTCAAGTGGGTAGCGCCCTAGAATGTTTGAATTATAGTCAATTTCTTGAAATATATGGGCCAAAGCCCTCATTTGTGGCTTCTGGGGCATTTAGACGGTTAGAATTTCTTGGCATGGGCATTATGTAACTTGAGACTATTCGCATATACTTGGTAAAGGTTTCAGTGGGTAGAATGTTTTGAATAATAGTTCAATTTGGGGTTCTGGCGGGCCCCTTGGCAAGCGGGTAGATTTTCTTGCATGGGCCTTCTGTATCTTGAGACTTATTCCCATAGGTGGTAAAGGTTTAAGTGGTAGCCTAGAATTGTGTTGAATAAAGTCAATTTTGGGGGACATTTTGGGCTTCTGGCGGCTTGGCACGGGTAAATTTTCTTGCATGGGCCATTTGGTGTGGGGAGTATTGGCAGCTTGTGTAAGGTTTCAAGGGGTACTAGAGTTTGAATAAAGTCATATTTTTGCCCCTTTTAAGGTCAGGGGAAGCCAACGGATAGACCCGGGCGACATGGAAGCTGTATATAGCTCTGTTACTCTACACAATGCTTCCTTGTAGTCAGATTATTGGTATTTGAATGGTTTGAATAAAAACTCTGGGTGCCTGTCTAAATGCTCTGACTGAATTTTGTCTTGTTCGTGTTATGTGCGTCAATTTCAAGGGGCCTCGTGTCGTCTCGTGTTTCTTCCTGATAAAGTATGTTCAAGGTCCTTGTAAATAAGCTCATGTCAGTATGTGTGTGTGTGTTATGTGTGTTTGTGTGTGTGTGTGTGTGTGTGTGTGTGTGTGTGTGTGTGTGTGTGTGTGTGTGTGTGTGTGTGTGTGTGTGTGTGTGTGTGTGTGTGTGTGTGTGTGTGTGTGTGTGTGTGTGTGTGTGTGTGTGTGTGTGTGAGACTATGCTTCAATTCATTCAATTCATTCTTTCATAATACATGTACTTTGGCGCAAATCATTTTCTCCACCCTCGCAAACAAAGCCACCTGTTCATCACAGCGTGAACACATAGTACACACAAATGATACCAAATGATTAGGGATAAATCAGTCTAAAGACGTATGATAACTGTTGTTGGTTCATAGCTGATTTTTAAAATTATTTGCAATTTTCTAACGGCTAACTTGTTTTGACTCACACTGTATAGAAGAAAATACCATACAAAAACCTTTAGCTAAGCATAGCTGCTAAAAGTCAGTTTTAGTGGAACCATTAGACTTTGATTTGGAATGTTTGACAAGGTTATTATCGTTATTTTCCGTGGTCCCATCTGTGGTATTTTACAAATCCCTAGTGATGAATATTTAAATATTACTAAACCCGTAAATCGGGTTTGTTCTCCTAATACGATGTGCGCGTGTTTGAGAAAATTAATCAAAGTCCAAGTTTAGTTTTGGGGATTTTTTTTATTTGAAAGCTTTATGCCCAAAAGTTATATCCCAGCAATAACATATTCTGAATGTCTTTAGTTTTTTTTAGTATTAATTAATGAAAAATCTCGGGGGGACCCCCGACATGTTTGACCATATTTTACATTATAGCATCCAACATGTGCAAAGGGTCAATAAGGTGTTAAGGTTATATGAGTTATACCTCATTTGAAAGAGCAGACTCTGCTCTTTCAAATGAGGTGTAACTCATATAACCTTAACACCTTATTAACCATTTGGATGCCAAAATGTAAAATATATTTGAAAATCTCGGGGTTCCCCCCCCCCCGAGATTTTTCATTAATTAATTTAAAAAAACTAAAGACATTCAGAATCTGCTATTGCTGGGATATGACTTTTGGACATAAAGTTTTTAAATTAAAAAAAAATCTCCAAAACTAAACTTGGGCTTTAATTATGAGGGTTATTCATAATGTCGTGACCAAGTACGTTTTAGCAGTGTACAAACTACCGGGGATTATCACCGTGTGCAAAAATAAATTACGTGGCTGGAATGTCACTCCGTGATATTCTCTTTTGCAAACTTGGGAGTGCTTGACAACCTATGCAGTCACAATGATTCTGGGAAACCGCAGATGTTTGAAAACTGAATAGGAACTTTGGTGAGGCATTCGAGCGCAACTATTGCATAACAAATGGAGGACTGCGTGAATGGCTTTTGTTGAATCCATTCAAAAGAATACCTTCAATAGTACATTCCGATGTGAGTCACAGGCCTTCATAAATATTAATAGCATAGCTGTAAAGACCTATCTAGCAAGTAATGTTCGTGTCTGCAAAATCGCTATTGACGGTGATTCCTTCTTTTACGAATGGGACTGAGGAAAATGTCTCATTAATTAGTCGATTATGTCAATGATGCGCTCATAAAAATTGGAGAACAAATGTGTTTTTCTCATCAGCAACTTAATCTTAATCAGTTTGTAATGTTATTTTTCAATACCAATCTGGAGACTATGGAACTTTTTTTTCTAGAGCGTCTACTTTTAGACCCTTACAGTGCACGGGTGTTCATTGTATATGATACGTAACACATATTCACAATTTACAAATGTTTACCATGAATTATAAGCATGAAAAATTGTATGCATAATTCTCGTGCAAGTTATTATTAATAGCAGTGTTGTAATCGAGTCGAGTCGAGTCAAGGTAGGATCAAGTCGAGTCGATAAGAGGTCGAGTCGCGAGTCGAGTCGAGTCAGTAGGAGGTCGAGTCACGAGTCAAGTCGAGTCATGAGGGGCTCGAGTCTCGAGTCGAGTCGAGTCATTTTTTTTACAGTCGAGTCAAGTCGAGTCGAGTCAACAGAAATTTCGTGTCGAGTCGAGTCGAGTCGACGCAATGTAGCAAGTCGAGTCAAGTCGAGTCAAGTTCGAGTCAAATGGATTTTTGTAGTAAATACTTGATTGTATTCATATTTGATATGGTAGCCTCGACTTCCGTGTAGGCTATGACAGACCCACACATTTACACTCAACTGATCCAAGTACAACATGATACTACACACGACAGATATAGACAGATATTTAGTACCAATCCTACAAATTATTATGTACACCTAATCATGTAAACTACATACTTCTTTAAACGAAATATACGCATGGTAGCGCCTACATACCTTAAAATTTAGAAAAGAAGGTGAACATTAATTTAGGTTTAGGAGTATTGAATTGGATGGTCAATGTCTGGTTAATAAGTATGACACTCTGCCCAACTGAAAGGGAAAAAAACAATACAAATTTTAAGAGAAAAAATATCGTTTATTAAACTGTATGTACATAGATGTATAACATTATGAAAAAAACAAATCAGTTCCGTGATTGTTGACATATGCAAATGACAGAAACAAGTAGCTATCATCATACTGATCAAGGAACATGTGCATTTGACTGCTTGCTGAAAGTAATAGTTCATCAGTTCATCAACCCTTCCATTCGATTAAGGTGAAAACTCAATAATGACAACTTAGTATGAGTACATGAAACATACATACCAATATGTCATACTCAACAGTAAATGCTCATATTTAAAGTGCATGGCGAATTAAATAATGAATAATAGTTTTATTGACACCGCCCCCCCCCCACTCTATGTTGCAACAATATGCGTTAAAGTGATAGACTAACATTGTGGGCTTCAATTTAAAAAAAAAAAATGTTAAACTTTGATATCTGAGCTATTAGTAGTGTTAAATGGATAAATATCCTAGAATACAACAGTCTGGAAGCTATGCTGCACTGGCAAGTTATGCATCAATAAAACAATTTCCACTCGGTGGAGATAAAATAGGCCAGATCTACACAGCAGTAAGTCTATGGCAGGGAATGGGCAGGTGAATCCGGTCAACTGGGTTGCTGGAAGATTTTCACTTTCTTAAAGCACCTAATCATCATTTTGAAATAAACGTGTTTTTCAGGGCTTTCATCTTATCTCTTATCTAAAGACAGCAGCATAGAGGATTATGTAGTTCATATTTTTTTTTAAACTGTGGTCATTGCTAGCCGTGTGGCTTTAATGGGTAACCATCATGCCTATGAAACTATACTGTTATATGTGCATCACAATGCCATTCCTACCAAGCACTGATACCAATAAATGCTTTTGAAGTAAGTAACATATGAAATAGCAAAATTATGCAAAGTTTAATGACCCTTGAAATTTAACGTACATGTATCTACATCTCCTTCAGCCTTCATACATGTGAACTACATGTATTGCTCATCAACAACCTTTCTACCTGAAGCTATGAAAGTGAATAAAGTTCTCTGTCACCAGAACTATACTTTGGCTTTGAGTTTCACTATAACATAAAACATTTAAAAATCTGTAGAATTTGTTTTATTAATAAGCTCATATGAGAGCTCTGATGGCCTTGTGAATTGTTTCTTTGTTAAGTGACAAACACAAATCTAAATTCTACTAATATTTCACTATTTATCCTGAGGCAAGTCATTTTCATTCTTGAACAATGCATGTATATGTTCATAAGATACTTTCAAATGGGGAAAATGCACATATTGTACTCATTTCATCCATTACTGACACTGCAAATTACGTTTTACCTTCATGTACCATGGCAATGTTCCGTACATCAAAGGGAGTGTACATTCTCATATGGCCTGTAACTTTAACCAAATTTTACCCAGTTATAAAAAGTTATAAAATCCACAAATGAGCAATTCCATAAAACAGTATACCTCTAAGGACAAACTTCAAAATCGTCAAATCGTGCCATTCCAAGTAAGATATATCAATCCGCATAGACATAGACTATATATTATACATGTATTTTAAATAGAAATTTATGGGCATATCAGCAATGATGCGGGTATGGAAGTCAGAGGCTAATATCCCTCATTTGATTTATGGCAATCAAGGAATTTGAACTACACCACACTATTATCTTATCAATGAGGTTGAGAGGTACACTTTATTAATCAAAGAAAATTCTGCGTCTTTTTTTTTTTACATGACAGCTTTCTCAAATTCGACCAACTTAGGTGCATGTGCATCCGTAAAAGAGGATAAAACATATAACTCAGGGATGCAACATTAGTATGTCATAGGCAATGTAACCAAGTTTTATAAATGGTCACAATGCATTGAAATACATGTGTAAAACCCTGAAATATAGGGGAGACAGGGTTAAATGGATCACTTTTATAATAATGCTCATGAAATCACCGACGGACAATTATGGAACTACTAAAGTGATTTTATACCATGTGAGACAGGATTAGCGCCTAATGAAACTTGATTATGAGTTTCCCATCACATTTTTTCAGCCCATAATGAGGGAACTATTTCATTATTCATTATTCATTACATGCAAGATTTCATTATTTTAACTTTTTTACAAACACTTAAATGCTTTTTTTGTACATTCCATTTGCACATTTCCAGTTTCTACCGGTTCTAACCCAAAACATGTACAGTGGAATCCTTTTGATACATTATAGACCAACAGACCAAACTGTGTGAGCATGCTGGCATGGTGAGGTTGTCTTCGTTATAGAGATCTAACGTTAGACTATGACTATTAGACAGTAGATTCTAGTTTAATATAGATCTACAGGGCTAGAGTGCTGAAAATGATGCAGTATTTGGTACCCTGGGGTACCAACTAGAAATCCGCCATTTTGTTAATTATTTTATAACGTTATTTATTTATTTTTCAGCACTGTAGTATTAGTAGATCTACCCTGGGTTACAAAATTATGTAAAAGTAATGAAATAAGGGTGAAAATAACACATTTAACTTCATTTCTACCCCATTTTTTTAGTAAGTTTATGCCTTTTTGTTGTGCACTTGCACAGCCTCTGCATCATCACCACTGATTTCAGCGATCATAACTGAAGAAGTTACATTTTTTAACACAAAAGGGCGCTGCACAACGCGGTACCCCGGGGTACGGCGTGGTGCATCAAATAGATTCTAAAGAGAGATTTTATTATTTATAAAAGATGACACTTGGGTCTGAGACTCAGACTACTAGCAAGCAGCAGCATGGCATACATTTAGCCCCTTGGTGCAGGTTACATTGGCACCATGCAAAGACTACATAGTCTACACAGCATTCTCCGTACAACCATCAACAGGCTGCATACTTGAGAGAAATTGTAATATTATCTGTTACTGTTATTAACATGAATGATTACTAGACTGAGAAGTAGAGCTAGATATCTAGTAGTAGAGCGCGGTTCCAGTAATACACGGAGATCGTCTTGATAACCACCGGTTGTCCCATTGTAGGACTTTCTTTCATTCCATAATTGCCACAACCAAAAATGTGGAAAATAACCAGTCCCCTCGAAACTTGCCGATGCTAAAGTAGTGCGCTAGCTTCATGTTTACATATGGGGTTCAAATAGTTGGTGGAAAGGGCATATCATAACAAATATGGTGACGGGTATCAGATGAACAGA